>JAZHYW010047068.1:0-14007 GCA_037355805.1 Ixodes ricinus
TGTGCTGCCTGGGAACGCGTCGTGCTGCAAAGGAATTTAACGAAATTCAACTAAACACTGTTACGCCCTGAATGACGATTGATCTGGCGATGAAAACGGTGGCGCTCACTTTGTTATAAAAAATCGATAACTTTAAAAGTGATGGTAATAATATATCTGCATTCTATAACATAGCAACACAGCGCAGATTGATCATAGAGACCACATGCTCTTTTTCTATTTTATAGCTTTTAAAAGCTTTTCGCGTAGGTCATAAGATGCGGGATATGTAAGACGCTTTGTGGAAATTCGTGGCGAATAATGTATTTCTCACGAATAACGAAACAAACTGCAGAGGAGACAGAGGCACTTCCTACTTACCCTTAGATTGACGCTCATAACTTTGTCGAATGCGGCTTCCGTTACATCTGTTACAAGGGATGCGTTATGGACAATTCCAGCGCTGTTGACAACAATGTCGACGGACCCGTATTTTTCCTCGACCCTTGCAAAAGGTTTGTTACATTATCCCTGAGTGAAACGTCGGTATGAATCATTGTGTGGTTCTTTCCTGTGTAAAATAAAGAACGTGTCAGTGCAAGGGTCATTAATTAATCAAAAAATAAAGCTGGCTATCACATATATTTTGCGTGCCAGCATGAATAGAGACATTTAAATGAAGTGGCTAATTGTGTCTCATTTAGAACGTTCGAAACGCCGCGCGTGACAATTTTTCCCTAGAATGTTCCGTTTTTTACGCATGCTTTTCATGGAAGATTCATGAAGGGCGGTACAGTTAACGTTTCTTGTTGATTGCACTCCGAGATTTTTAGAAATGGGGGTGTACATTGGCCAAAAGATTTTGCCTTCTGCAGTCTACAAAATTAACTTCTACCGACAAGTCATCGCCACTCTAACGTTCACCATAATATTTATTTTTCCCATTCCTCCTACCTGCTGCTGCGAGCTTACTGATTTGTGTAGAGCGGAGAAAACTCTTAAAGACGGTCATCGCGACACAAGCCACACCATTTGTTATATAAGTCACAACTTCAGCCACGCGGTCCCTTGAATATCCCGTAGTATAAAGATGACGCATTAATGAGCCTGTTCAAAGTTTAAGCGATTTAACAGCATTTTAGTTGCCATATGTTAATCCTTGATATATGTGTTTATTTTCTGTGCTCACGAACAACTGATGCCTTGGTAGTGATGCGCAATTTCCGGGATTATGTATTGTGATAACAATTCGCAGGTTCCGCTGCCTCGCTCATCATAATACGACATTTCGCGTGGTGAGTAAATTTGATTTACAGTGTTCATTTGATAAATAATATTCAAATATTCGAAGGCTTAAATAAATTTTATGAATGAGTCTTCATTTGTGTCCTTGATTGAGTTTATTCATGTTTTTGTAATAATATGTGGTATAAAATTGAAGGAAAATTGCTAGGCAGTTGTGTTGCACACGGGAAGAATTCCTGGATCACAAACCTTTAGCGATACGCTAAGTTTCACGTAGGCAAGGCTGATAAACCTGGCGATCTTCCGGAGCCTTCCATGTTTTTCGACTCTCTCGCTCAGAGCGCACAGGTAGTCGATATCCTTTTGGCCTACGTCACTCCTCCTCGCCTATCCCTCTGGTCACGTGACCTCAGCGGTTAACCAATCCGCATCGAGCTTTACGGTCAGGCTTATTAGGTGTCACGAAATGCTGAGCACCCAGCGCAAGAACATTTCACGTGAATAACAATCGCATAAACTGATTTATTCATTTTAATCTTACGTCAGTCTGGGAGTGATTGTGATCGTTCCCCTTTTTCTGTATTATGTTATTAGCCCTATATATATGCAACATTCAAATGCACTTTAGATTTATCATTCATCATGCGCTCTTACAAATACAAGACGTTTTGTACAACATGACGTATAGAAAAAGCTTTGTAAACTTAGTTAAATGTTTATTCTTCATTTTTTGGTTCACCTGACGATGCTGAATTTTGCAACTCACTACACTAACTAAATAATAATAAAAGTGAGCCACTAGGGGATATATTTACTTTTCTATTTTCCTCCAAAAAGTATTAGTGCGGCAAATTGAAACTGGTGTGCCCTAGTAATGAACTAAAAGTTGCAACACAATTATTCCATGCTTATCTGCTTTTAAACAGTCGGCAAGTATGCACCAACACTTTAGAGCGAAATATTTTAATTAAAAACGGACCTTTTCACTAAATAGAGGCTACAAAGATAGGTGGACACAAAGGCGTTACATATCGCCAGTATTCTCATCTAAGCAAACATAAATTTCAAGTTTTAGTTTTGCGTGTCATGTCATCCTCCAGAGAAATATTGTCTTCCTCAATTTTGAAGTCATTACGTTCGCGCGTGCCTGGCACCACGCCACACGTGCAAACTCAATATGATTTAGTGCAAAATGAATCTCAATATATGTCCAGTACATTATTCCTTGTCCTCAGTATAGTAGCGCGTGCGATGAACTTAAGCCCCTCATATCTTTAGGACTCTAGATAGGTGGGGCAAACGTGGACAGTCGACGATTCTGCACGAGCGTGAGAGCAAATTTCTGTCTTCGTAATACCCGAAGCCATATGTAATTTACAAACAGACAGGAGCCCGTTAATAATTAATGTAAACGGCCAGTGTACAAATATGGTTGTACGTGTACTGCCTACACATCTTTTGCATAAATCTAATGAGAAACCTTAAGTTCTGTGGTAACCACGTGTCCCCCCGTCAATCGTTCTAGGCCTAGCTCAGGCAGGCCGTGGCGCGTCGCAATGTCAGGGCACCGGATGCGAGCCGAGGCCGTATTCCCTTGTGGACGGCACTTCTCGCCCTGTCGGGTGATTTGCCTCATGCACTCTTCCGGACCTTGATAGTTGGACGTGTCCGCCCAGCACCACCCATACAGAAGGCCTCCGCATGGTCTTCGTACCCTTCATGAAACGTCATCAGAGTCGGATGGCAATAACTCGGCTACTGGGCCTGAGCTCCGTCCTTCAACGCGCTGATTGGACACGAGCCCCAGCCGAGCACGGACACAGCACTCATGCCCAATGTCACGCCTCGATCAATCCGATTGTGATGACGCGTGCGGGCCTTCTGTCTAGGTGGTGCTGGGGAGCGAACCTACTACCGACAACCCGGGCGCGTTTATTCCCCGCAGGCGATATAGCCGGCCCCAAAGAACGGCCGGGGGTTCGGGGGATCGGTGGCCGAGTGGGCTAACGCATCACAGCTCGGAGCGTGGAGCGAACGCATGCGATGCAGAACCTCCTGGGTTCGATCCCCAACCCATGCCCGTTTCGATCTCGACGAGTTTCGTACGGGCACGCGTTCGTGTAACCACTGCAGCCTGATGCATGTTAAAAAAACCAGGATTGCGGTTCTACTGCACTGGGTGAAATTTCTCATCCAGCGCTAAGAGACTGGTCACCCGTTGAGGCGTACTAGCATCAAAGCATTATAAACATAGAAGCAACACAATTATTTATCCGGGGGCCCTCGTCGAGGGAGGGCCTTGCTCCACGGAGCTCTATTTGACGCTCTTCCCCTTTCCGTGATTCCGCCTATTGCGACAGCGCGAGGACCGACCGGTCATTCTGTCAAAAATGAACAATGCCGATATCTCGGCCTTTTAACAGGGCATGGCGTAATGGCACCTGAGTCATTAAGAGCGCCGTTCTACGGACACACACGCGAACTGTTTTCCTACGTGGTACCCCCCAAACGAAAAACCCACAGTGCCTAATTATATAGCTCTATTTACAACACTGTTTATTATTAAAAAACATGAAAAATAACACGATCGTGATATTGAGCGGCACGGGAAGAGAACTTTTGCAATATAAAAGGAATAATGCAACTCACCTTTTAGAAGGTTAAGGGTTACTTGAGATCCCGTGTCATTGATGTCGGCTATGACCACACTAGCTCCTTCTCGGTCCAGCACCTGGCAAACACTCCGTCCTATACCGCTTGCTCCGCCAGTTACAAATTGCCACTTTTCCAGTCAATAGAGGTTCTTTAAGCTTTTTAACATCCTCCACTTCTTTAGGGAGTTTAACGTCATTGCCTGCCACAGTTTCTTCTGCGTTGAATGCGTTAAAAAAGCAGCATAAAAGTAAGCACCAATGAACGCGGTTAAGCGGGAAGAAGTGGTGCATTGTAGATATTAAAAACCAAGAGAAGAGCACAACGTGTACTAAAAGGCAGAGATGAAGTAAACAACTTGGGAAAAATGAACGACGTTTATATACGGTGAAGAACTGTCAGGCATTCTCCACTGTCTATAAAGGTCTCACAGAAGCTTACCACATCCAATGCCTTTGTTAGCAAGCTTTGAACTGAAAGAAGCCATGACAAGTACACAGCTGGCGTTGACCAGCGCTACAGGAAGGTCACGAACGCATATCGCTATCTTCCAACATATGCCTATAGATATTTGCAATGTTCCTATTCAAGACGCCACAGCTGCTTTTCCGTTTTCTTTAATGCGTAGTCATCACTGCGGTTCGCCGGATGTTGACGTGTCAATACAAGATAGCAGTCTAAAAGATGTGACTTTTTTTAGAAATAGTTGAGAACGAGAGTGTTGTTGAATTGATAGGAATATTTGGAAAGACTAAAACATCGTGGAAGAGGACGGAAACAGGACTTCTTTGATTGAACAACAGAACATAGAATGGCACAAACCACAAAACAGCCCCAAAGGTTACAACGTTCTCAAAGAAGGAAAGTCGAAAATTGTTAAAAGGAAAGTGAATTTTCTATAAATATGAAAGTATAAAAAGTGCTTGCGTCACGGCGACGTATCAATAATCTACTGATGTATGGTGCAAGGAATTCGACCTTTGTTATTGCCAATAATAATGCAGAAATGTTGTTGACAGTCCCAAAGGAAAACGTACTTCAATAAAAAAGTTTAAAAAGCGCTGGCGTCACGACGAGGAGTCAATAATCTAGTCATTTCTGGCCTTAGGAATTCGACCACCGCATTTTCCAGTGATGATGATGGTGAGGAAAGTTGTTGTTGGTCATCCCCATGGCAAATGACTGAAGGGTTTATTTCCCAAATCTGTTGTTGTGCCTGGCGAGTATCCTAATATCAAAGTAATGAGGAGCGCGGTCATCCTCACGTTTGGCTGTGAACGACGGTTGGGTGAAAATATTCAATTGAAGCCTTTGATGCGTCCAAGTTGTGTTCTCTGAGTCGATGCTTGACGCATTTTCCAGTTTGTCCAATGTACTGACTTCCGCAGCAAAGACGAATTGATAAAACCTTTCTTTCTTCGCACACTACGAAGATTTTGGCATGTTTTACATTGCACCCTCTGGGACTGTCGCTCCCATTAACCTTTTTACACATCTGTTTAAGGCGAATACGACAGGAAAACAACACTCGTGTCGTACTTCGACGTTATACATCTTAAACGGTATTGTGCATACAAGGAATCACAGCAAAGCGACCTTTCTTTTTGGCAACAGCTTGCGGAAGTTGTGGTCTGAGAATAAATCTCTCAAGGATGGAACGAAGTAAGTCCACAGGAAAGCCTGCTTTTTCTTACTTCTGACGCTGCAACTTGAGGCTACTTCGAGAGAAATGCGTACGCGACTTGGAGAATGAGGACTTGAAACACGATTTCTCTATGCCATGCTTAACTGACTTGGAGTGAGCACTGGTGAAAGGGAGGAGCACGGTCGTCCAGATTGCAAAACCCATCTCGAGAATGTCTTCGTCCCAGTGCCTGTGTCTCTCTGTTAGTGTAATGAGCATGCTCTTCAAGTTTCGGTTCACTCTCTTAGTGATATTAGCCTGAGGATGGTACGTTGTTGTCCTCTTTTGCTTTATGTTTATTGCCAAGCAGGAGTCAGTGAACACTCTGCTGGTAGAATAGCTAGCATTATCGCTGATGAGACATGTGGGTCTGCCGAAGGGCATGAAAGTTTCCAACAACTCCTCCCAGATGCGCTTCGAAACCACCTTCCTCAGCGGGTGTAACTCCACCCATTTTGAGAAATGATCGGTTATTACCAATAAATACTGGTTCCACCGGGGACCCTTTGGTAGCGCGCCGACGATGTTGGAAGCAACCATCTCCGACGGGTAGTGACTCACTACAGGCTGCATCAGGCCTAGGGGCTTTCCCCCTCACGGCTTCGCTTTCTGGCAGGCTAGGCAGCTACGGGCGTATCGGAGTGTGTCCTGCCTTATCCGCTGCCAGGTCGCGACGCGACATAACTTTTAAAAAAGCTTTCTGCCGCTGCCATGCCCAGCCAGAGCCGAATCGTGGAAGTATCCGATAAACCGCCTTCGTAGCCTCCTAGGAATCACCACCCTAAACGGAGAGTCGTTCCCCTTTTCCTCATCGATTGTTCGGATGTAGCGGAGGAGTAAGCCGCCTCGGCCCAGCAGGTATGAATCAATATGTTCGTTAACTTGACCGCCAGCGTTCCCGGTGTTGCTTACCATTTCCGCTATTTTGCCATACACCCGCTGACAAAAACCATCTGCCTTTTGGGCCTCGACAAGCTCTTTCTTTCTCAGCACTTCACCCTAAGCCACGATCTTTTGTTCCCTCGTGCGGCCTCCTAACACTGCGACGAGCTCCTGTTGCATCGATCCCTCCCCGCTGTCTCGCCTTATGAGCGGCCGCGCGGGAAACTCGTCTACCGTAATCACCTGGTTGCGTCCCCTCCATCCAACCACTATCATGGGGCGCCCAAGGAAGTGCGTCTGCAACCTTGTTGGTCGAGCTTTTGTGGTACTCAACAATATAGGAATACCGCTGCAGGGTGAGTGCCCACCGAGCTAACCTCTCCGCCGGCTCTTTCAACCTTTGAATCCAGGTTAGAGCGGCGTGGCTTGTCTGAATAACAAAAGTGGTCCCGTCAAAATACAGATTTGATTTGAGGCCAGAGAAGAACAAATACAAATGATATGCCTCTGTTCTGCTCCCGCCGTGAGGCACTGCAGACGTAAAGCCGATTCGAATAAAATGAATTGTATCCTGATATCAAGTGCGAATTTCACAGTAGAGCCAATTTAGGAAGGGAAAAAAATTCAAAACTGGAAAAAGGAATTACCCGGGGAAAAATAGCGGGAAAGAGCCCTTCCTCCTGTGCTCGACCCCTGTCTGACCCCGCTACTAGGTCACAAGCAGACTTGGAAGTAATTCGTTACAAGTAACGGAATTACTTGTAATTAATTACTTTTCTAGTAATTTTGTAATTAATCCGTTACTTTTTTGAAAATGTAATTTGTAATCTAATTTCATTACTTTTTCAGTAACGTGTTACTGAAATTACTCGTTACAATTCTTCCGCCCCGTCAAAGGGAAAAATAGAGTGGAAGAAGGGCGATGCAACGGCCTTGGCGCTTTTAGCATGGTAACACAAGACGGGGGTTCGCTCGCGAAGAGAGTGCTGGCGAGGGAAAGGAATTCACGGAAACCGCGACAGCCCAGCCAGAGCCCGTTTCTGGACTCGTTCGTACGGTCAGCCAGGCTGGGAGGATTCGACTGTCTACAAGAAGGCAACAAGCTTCGACTTGAAAACGAACGGACTGCTTCGAGCGCACAAAAGAGCAGAAAACTAATGGCCCATAAAACCGTCGCGTGGGGGTCGTGAAGAGTACGAACGTGGACACTGTGACCGTGGTGCGTATGTCCGCTCGCCCCCCCCCCCCCCTCCTTCCGCCCCACCCCCTGCGTGTTGTCCCCCAAAAACCAATCAGCATTTTTTTTTGTCACACGAGACCGTCCTTTGCTTGTCGATGTTCTGCCTACACACACCCACCCCGCAGACAAAAAAACAAATGTAACGAGACCTTGACCTTGTTTATTTTTGACAGCGCTGTGAAAGCTAAATACTGGCTGGACCAACCAGCTTTGTGGCTTCTGTCACTTGACTTTGCACTAGCGGATGCGTAAGGCACAAACATAAGGGAAGTGATGGCAGCAGCTCATTGGAACAGAAAAAAATGTAGCATCAACACTACTGTCAGTTCACACAGTAACTTTCGACAGCAGGCGATAAGGTGGCCGGTGAGCACAGCCAAAATGGCTTGGGAGTTCGAAGCTGAACCCATATTCCCAGAAACGAGAATGTTGGGGTTCTCGTCAGCGGATTGTGCCTACGGGAACTTACTCCGACATTTTAGGGAAAGGGAACACAGCCCGAGTTTTCTGAGAATAAACAGTGGCTGACTTGGACACAGGAGTTAAGGCAGCGTAAGGCGGCTGTAAACGCGTGAGATACATTGAAGCCTGCTGTTCACTGACAATGGTGCTTTTTTAAAATAATTTCTAAACGGAAAAATTAGCTTAGCTGAAAGATTGTGGATTAATATTTCGTGTGAAGTTTCGGTTTTGATTAGTTTGATGATCAAGAAAAAAGATCAAGTGGGTCAAGGCCGGATAACAACCTTCAGCAAGCGGGACTCTTTGAAATCTGCCCAAACGCAAGTACCGCATGTAGGTCTCACAGCGAGTTGGTTTTAGTGGCTAAACCAGCCCCTATTTAGGCAATATGCAGCAACCATAGAAAAACCACATCTTCAGGAGAGTCGTGTTCTAAAGTTTGCTGATGCCATATTTCGAATGGTGTGCGTGCCTCCGCCGCCCATGTGCATTCGTCGCATGTTCATGGGATTCAGTTCTGTCCCGGGTGGACAGCGCTAGATTCGTTTATATCAAACACCTGTTCCAGTCCTTTACAGCTTTATAGATCCATCCTTCTAAAATTATTATCCTAAAATAATCGGTAGATATAGTACTGAATCTGTTTTATTATTGATGGGGCCCGAAATTCCCCCGCAAACACGCAGTAGATATTGCAGGTATTTTGCGTGTTTCTTTAAAGTAACGCAAAAGTAATTGAGTAAAGTAACGAAGTAATTAATCAGTTACTTTTTACGGGGAGTAATTTGTAACGGTAATCCACTACTTTTTAGGCCAAGTAATTGTAATTGTAATTAATTACTTTTTTGGAGTAACGGTCACAAGCGTGTATCACAGTGGGTCCGACGGTCACTGCTTGGCAACCATGAACCGAGCAGCCCCGGCGCCAGTGATTAATTTGATAACCCTGGGCTCCCCGTAGAGGCTGCCCCAAAAGAAGGCCCCTCCCACCCCGGGAAGACTCGAGAGGCGCTACCTTTATGGTAGCCTTTCCCGTAAGGGGGGCGCCTCGTCGCACGGATACCCACTCCGTCTCACAAGCTCCCTTCCTCCAGCGGGAAAGGCCACGCGGCACCACCCCCTTTAGTGTCCCCGGGGAGGGGCGACGTGGGGGGGGGGGGTGTTCGCCAGAGCCTTCGTTGCAGCAGTCAAGCTGGCAGGGTGCACGACAGGCACGTGAAGGTTCACTTCCCACGCGGCGACAACTGCGTGGGCTTGCAGGTCGAACTTCTTTAGCGCAAACATGACGGCCAGCCCCTCCTTTTCCGCCACGCTGTAATTGCGTTCTGGCGGTGTAAGGGTTCGGCTGGCGAATGCAACCGGGCGCAGCTGTCTGTCATGCTCTTGCAATAACACCGCACCGACGCCGTAGTTGCTCGCGTCTGTCTGTACCACGAACGGACGGTAAAGGTCTGGCAGACACAGGCCAGTTGCGGTTACTATCGCCTTCGTGAGGAAAGAGAAAGCTACCTCTTGTTCTCGGCCCCAGGCCCATCTCGAGCCTTTCTGGAGCCGCAGATCCAGTGGCCGAGCACTCTAAGAAAAAATTGAGAAAAAAGGTATCAACGGCGCGTCTTCCGCCCTTCTAAAGACGGGTCCCCAAGCGGACACGAGAAGAAGGGAGGAACGAGACGTTTTCCTCCTTCTCCAGGCAGACGGGAGAAAGCTTTCGCCCTCCCGACTCATCTTTCGGTTTCGTTCTTCGAGCACGTCGCGCACGTTGTTTAATATATGTTGTTGAGTTGATTGAGCTTAAGCGGCAGCGAAAGTCGCCTGTAATTCCGTCTTCTAATCCAAACGTGCCGAACATTACGGTTGCATTGACGTTTTTACCACTAATTTTCTCAAAGGAGCAAACGAAGCAGCTAGAAACAGCGAAGTTCCGGAGCAGTGGCAGCAGCGCTACATACACTGGGCAAGATGGTCGTCTCCGGTTAGCGGGGTTTGCGGGACTCACGCGGAATATAGAAGTGAAACCACGCGGAACTGTGTCGACGTTTTCGACGTTATGGAAATCGCAGGAACTGCGCCCAAGAAAGGCAGGTTTTGCTGCCAACTGCCTGGGTGCCTTCCGTGCTGAGTTCGGTTCTGTTTTCCAATGCCGAGTGCCAACCGGCAATCAACGTGGTTCTGTGTTTCTGCGTATCAGACACAAAGTAGCATCATCGTGATGGCAGCGTTGTGCGTTGTGAACGGAAGACTGGAATTATCGCCGATGTGACCGTGTGTTCGCGCAACAGTGTAACAATATGAGATGACGTGACGTGAACTGTCGGTCATTGATGCCGCTGATCGGGCCGTGATCGGAGGGAAGGGGTGTCGCAGGTTGACATTCCGCTTTACATTGCATTAAAGAGATTAAGACCACTTGAGGGATTAGGTGCAATCGATCGACGTGCAGATAGTCACGTTGGAACGCTGCTCTGAACGATCAGCTCCTATCGTACAGTGGCCAATGTGACTGTCAGTCCCCGAGAGCGATTGCGCTCTGGGGAAAGGACTGAACAGTACGAATTATGACGGAAAGTACGTATATTTACAGTGTGGAATTTTAGCATTAAAATATTAGTAGGTAAACTAAAAAAGAAAAAGCTGTCCTTTATTTTGCTGTTTAAATATACTACGGTTCCTGGAGAAACTGCCCTCCAAAGGGGCGCGCCGGGATAAGCGCTAGAAGTTTTCGAGGTCGCCACGGCGTACACTTAACACCTGCCGCAAGTCGCGGCTTTGACTGCATTCGAGTTGATCGCAAAGCGATTTCTCTGCCCGTGAAGCTTCATTTCCAGGTGAATGAATATCCGCTCTACAGAGAATAATTCAAGGCGGCTATTGCAGCCGTGCGCGAACAGCACGAATAGAAAAACAAACACAACAATAGAAATACTGGCTACGAAGTGCCGTGCGGAGAAACAAACTCGTGGCTTGGAACCACATTGGAGCAGCTCGATTTATTGGCTTTCAACTAATTACGGCATGATCCAGCGGGTTCTTTTGTTAAGAGATTCGCCCCTGAGCCATTAAAATACTCTCCAAGGCATAGGCGTAGACTACGGGGGGGGGGGGGGGCATCGGGGCGCGTGCTTCCCCTGGTAAGATCCGGGGGGGGAGGGGCGGAGCCCCCATCCCGGATTCGGGTCACGATCCTTACCGAGACGCGGTTTACGCGCCATGTAACGAGCTTCAGCCTTCTAGTAGTGGCATGTAAAAAAATAACGCCCACGTTGCCCTTATTGACAAAATACATGGGAAATGGCACCCGTAGCGTGCTTTCGTTAGCTTCAATCTCCAGTTCTGGCGAGAAGGTAACGCGCAGCCCCCTTGCCCCCCCCCCCCCCCCCCCAGGAAAATGAAAAGTCTACGCCGCTGCTCCAAGGTATGACATTGCTGGAAAAAATTAACATGCTGGGAATATATTTATTGCTTAGACAGTCACCGACAAATTCCGTACGTTCAAAACGACCAGTATAGAAGACGGAAACGCAGAGCTCGGGTGTAGTGATTGGGTTAGTGTGCCGTTGTGTTCATGCTTGTATGTGCCATGTATTTGTATTCGCTCACTGTATGTTCAGCTGATGCTTGTAGTATGGGTAATCTGTCTACATGTGTCTATAACAGAGTTTCCCGAAGATCCCGACGTGCAATGGTAGCGTGAGAACATATAAATATTTTTTGTAGAACATGAATTTTGCGGTACCTAGCGCCACCTAGCCTAGCTACTTGCGATTTCTCTGCTTGACCCTGCTATCTGGTGGCAAGCGATTTAACCTCCTCTTACGCTACGCGGCTACGCCATAATTTTTTGTCACCGTGCTGAAATGAGCCAAAAGGCTGCTTCGGATTTGCTGTTTTTGAGAGCGGCTTTTGGTATTGCGGGCGAATGGTTTACCATTCCTCCGTGATGTGCGGTTGACGAAGGAATTGTGACTCGAGGAATAGCAAAGGTAAGACATAAAGTGCGTGAGGTAACTGGGTGCCGGTTGTCTCTGTTTAACATTGCAGTGCTGACGACGAGAATACTGAGTGACTGCATGCTTTCAAAACGTAAGTTTCTTTAACTGCAGGGGGAAGCCGGCTTCGGAAATGAATACAGTTCGCGGAAAGCTCGTGTTACGTTTTTATTTGCTGCTCCTCTCGCCCCGTAGAATCGACTTAGTGTTCTCGTTAAGCCTTATTGAGCTAGATTCGCTCGATTCGTGACCGCCATAATGAGGTGCAGGTGACGGAGGAACTTTGCTACCCTTCCTTCAGGGACGAATGTTTCTCCCTTTCTGAAGGAACATATGCGTCAAGAGCGTTCCTCCCTTTAGGGAGGACTATAAACTGACCCTTTTTTCTAAACGTGCAGGGTGTATTTTATTCCCATTAAATGAAGGCGCAACGTAAAGGTATACTTTTACACTTTGGAATTGGGTCTACTTGTGTACCCAGTAAAAAATGGCGAGGGTGTAGCGTTGTTGAATATTGTGGACGAAGAGGAGGAATAGCTGCGCGACGAGAAGGACTGGTGTACGCAGAGAGCGGCTGAAAGAGGCGCCAGGACGGAGGGGATCGGGACGGTTGAGGCAGCGGTACGGTAAGCGCTGTGCATAATATATGGTAAGTAAGGCGCGATTTTCCATTTTACCATGGTATCAGTCCCTCTATCTATGTAAAACACTGGGGCCAAAACAGGGTTTTTGCACGCCTGCAATAACCAGGCTTACTGTCACCATTAACGAAATGGAACGCGTATTGAAAACAAACTGAACCACCCAGCGGGTTCTGCATACCCGTCTACGAACTGAAGCAAGACAAGGCATCGATTCCAATGTCCCGCCTTTATGATCATGGGTTTGCACGATGGACTGAATACTCGCAATGAGGCCTGCAAATCAACGAGCAACTAGGGCCCTTCATCACGAATGAAGAAAGTGGCGAAGTTTAACCAGTAATTGACTGAAAACAACGCAGCTGCGAGCTTGGCTTCTCCGCCATCTGGTGCTCCAAGCAGGCCCACCTGCCTGAGGAATCAATCACAAAACAGACACTTCCACTTGCTCCGAACGCATAACCGAATGATCACGACAATCGCGGAGGTCCAGGGCGGGTAGGTGTAGAACTTCCAAAACTGGAGCTTCTCGTTTGGACGGAACCACATCTAATGTCAGCCCTTTTGGGATATGTTTAGCCATAATGTTCACAGTAGCCACCTGACCAACATAGTCACTACCACTAACTAAGACTCAGCTGAGTGGGCCCACATCAGCCATTGCAGAAAGCCAGTTGAGCGTAGAACGCTCACTTGGCTTCCCTGTGCGTCTTGTAGTAAGTGTAGTACTTGTACTAAGTGTACTGAGTACTAAGTGCTCACCGTGTCCTGGCCGTCTGGACTGCGTTTTGTGAACGTCCTCTTAGGTTGTTAGCGTGGCCTGGTGCTTCACAGAGTCACCAACTCCGTCGCATGCATTTTCCCATGTCCAAATGCAATATCACTGAGCTTGTGGGCAATCATTCTGTACAAACTATTGAAGCTAGTGGCAATGTAAAATGAGCAGCGGCTTGTTGCCCACGTACGTCACGTGCAGTATACCACAATGTTGTCTTAAACCCTCTTTCACTTTTCAGGCAAGCACGTGAAGACGACGATCGTCACAGGTCCCTCTGATAGCAAAGCTATTTGTAGATTTTCTTGTCGTCATTTACATGTATATATCTTAACATTTGCTTTTTCAACTTTCTCACTGATTTTAGCTTTCCTCCTCTAACTCATAAATCGCGCATTGTACAAAACAGTTGAGAAGACGGAAGTAGGTATCTGCTCGGAATCGTTTCTATGTCTGTGGCA
>JAZHYW010047069.1:0-18538 GCA_037355805.1 Ixodes ricinus
TGTTACGTATTGCTAAAAATTACTAGCACAAGAGCAGCGCCTGCCAGCATTGAGAGAATACCGATGACTGTTGCAGTGACGTAGTGATGCACTACTGAGGCATGGAGATATCTGAAATACGAGCGATCGAAATAACATTTAAATAATTTTGGTATTTTTATTAAGATAGTTACGAGAAAATAATTATAAGGTAATTATATGTAACGGTGTAAGTGAGCTGGACAAGAGTAACGAAAATAATCCATGGAGAAGGAAAAGAAGCGAGACAAAGGACAAACACTAATCTCCAAACACAACTAGGTGACTGGTGCGCCACCGAAAAAATCCGCCTGGTCCTGGCATCGAACCAGGGACATCTCCATTTCCAGTGGAGCGCTTTACCAACTGAACTAACCAGGAGTTAGACGTCAGTAGTGCAAACGGGTTTTATCAGCTGCCGCCAGTCTAACACCAACAAGGGTGAACGGCTTGCATTTTAAGATTATGATTATAAGGCAGTTAAATGCAAAAGTGCAAGTGAGCTGGACAAGAATGACGAAAATAATCACTGGATAAGTGGAACAAGGAAGACAAAGGACAAACACAAATCTTCAAACACAGCTAGGTGACAAGTGCGCGACCGAAAAGATCCGCCTGGTACTGGCATTGAACCAGGGACCTCTCCATTTTCAGTGTAGCGCTCTACCAACTGGTTCGATTCCAGGACCAAGCGGCCGCTTGCTCTGCAGCTCCGAGTTGAGGGGACGGACGATGCTCATAATTCTCGATTTTCTTTTTTTGGCGACTGTGATTGCCTAGAAAGAAAAAAACTAAAGCACATTTATTCAGTTATTAACGTTAGAGAGTGATCCTAAGCAGCATTTAGCGAAAGTAGAAAAATCGTTTTATGGTTGAGGCCACACAAAACAATGTCTACTCCATTTTTTTTTAGTTGTTTTGGCGGCATTTATTGCGGCCATTTTGGCCGCTGTCGGTTGACCTTCTTCATCGCTGGTGCGTCTTAAGCACGAATAAAACCCAGTATGTTTAAGAGTCAAGTACCTGCCTGTGCTCTCTTATGCTCTCGACAAGTTTGGCTGGCGCAGTCGATCGCGACACGACATAACTCGAACGACCCGAAAATCGCTGCCTTTGCGCGTAGAAAGACATACGGCGTAAGTTCATCAATATGGCTTCCGGTGAGATTTCAAGCCGGAAGTATGCAACGTGAAACCGCCCTATATAAGCCAGGAATTGCAAATATTCCTTCAATAAAACCACAATTGTAAGTAATAAGCAGACATGTACGTAACGCGTTACAAGTAACGAGTTACTTGTATCTAGTTACTATTTTCGGTAACGAGTAACGTATTTAGTTACTTTTTCAGAAAAGGAACGAGTAACGGTATTTAGTTACTTTTAAGGCCAAGTAACGAGTAACGGTATCTCGTTACTTTTGAGGAGTAACGTGTACAACACCGCTTTAACTGCCTTGTTTTTATTCTAGCCTTAGTATGTGTCTATTGCGACAAAGGCAGATGGAAAACCAGAAAAACAAATAAACAGTATGACAATACAGCAACATGTATCGCTGAACACGTCAGTCGAACAGTTCGACTGACGTGTCCAGCGATAAACGTTGCTGTACTGAACTCTACAGCTGAGAATGTCCTTTACCCAGCGAGCACAATCAGGTTCGTTAATTGAACTTTCTAGAACCGGGTACGGACCGAATGTAAACCCGGAGGTTGCAAACACGGGAAGGCACATAACCCCTTACCCGCTGTCCTCAATGAAGGCGCAGTTCCCGAAGATTCACCAGCTCTTGCTGAAGCACAACACTGCCGTTCCTTCGAGCGCGTCAGTAGAACGACGCTTCAGCGTCACCGGAAATGTATTTTCAAATAAGCGGGAAACATAACTGATGAAAACTTCGACAGGCAGCTGCTGCTTAAGGGCAACGACTACTAAAAAGAAAACAATAAACCATGAAACAAAAACAGTTGTGTATTTGGTCTTCAAAGTAACGTGAAAAGTAACTCGTTACTTTTGAGGTAACTCACGCGTTCCTTTTGAGAATCGGTAACGAGTAACGTATTTAGTTACTTTTTGAGCGAGTAACGAGTAACGGTATTTAGTTACTTTTTTTGGGTAACGTGTACATGTCTGGTAATAAGCATTAAATACCTTTGTTTTTAAATAGACTCAAACGATTTTTTTAATACGAATTTTTGTTTTAATATTTATTTGGGTTTTGCGCATACGTCAATTCCTTTAATTGCTATATTAAGACTTGTAAATCCTGTAAATTTGAGGTGTACGAACTTAGGAATACAGGTAATCTGTAGCAGCCGTTTGCTCTGTTATGCCAGACGCAATACCATTGTGTGAGAATTTTAGTTGACAATGGTTGACAACTTAAAACAGAAATCCGTTTTGCCACGTTTTCGTTTAAATGACGTTAGTTCGAAAAGGGTAGAAAAGACAACTTCCCTTCCAGGGTTGGGCAGAAATACTCAAAAATGTATTTGGAAATACAAATACTGGGATACATTAAAATAGTAGCTAAAATACTGATATTGAAATATATCTGTAAAAGTGTATCGCGATACGTATCGCAAATACATATTAAATAGAGCCAAAAAGTATTTGGGAATACAAATACAGGAATAAATTTTAGGGAGAGCAGAAATACAAATACAGAAATACTGATACTGCAATACATTTTTCACATTTGTTTGAGACACCAACTGAGAGTAAGCTTGAAGTTTGGAGTGGAAGTTTTTGATCCGAGAATTACTTTCCCGTAGGCTTGGCACTTTGCCTTGCAGGTAGTGCTTTCGGACGACGGGGAGTCTTCAAAACGTTCCGCCGAGGACTGACCGCGGTCCCTTCCCTGACATCCTGTCTGCCTGACGAGGGATGCGAAAAGACTCCAACCTTTAAATAAATTCTTATGTCATCCTAAATCACATCAAAACGTCACCACGCCCCTGTCCAATAAGGACGCCCCTGTCAACATTTATCACATGACGTCACGGTAGAATGAACTGGTATTCTTTATCTGTAGGTGTAGCCTTGAACATGAAGCTTTACCACGCTGCTGTATGAAATGACAATACGTAGTCTCGTTGTAGGTTACCTCGTTGAAGACCGTGCAGGATTTTCGAGAATGGTGGACCACCTGAAGCATCCTGGAACACGTGCTTATATTTTGTTACAGTTGAAAAAACGATAGGGCATCTCTGTTGTGAAGGTCCTTTCTGCCCATCCTCCACCACCGACGCATGGATTGCAGTCCTCAAGTCTCACTTAGCATCATCCAAACAGAGACCTCATAGATTGCGATCCTGATATTGCTGGCACAGGTGCGAGCTCTCCGAGAAACAGCGCGCTCGAGACGAGTCGCAGGTTTATGAAGTCTGGGTCGGCACAGCGAGGCCACATCTGACCTCCTTCCTGGGTTTCGGATCACCAGAGCAACGGGTCACTTTCACGTCGGCTGATGACGTACCCTTGAGCCGTGCAATATTACGGGCGCAGCCACAGACCCATTCGAATATGTGTTGAACTTCACTGCGTGAGTCATCCTACTATTTCAAGTCAACCACTGCCAGTCTCGTGCTGCAACGGACTGTGACTCAGTTTTGCCGGCTTGGTGTACTGTGTACACTAAGGCAAGAGAAACGGTTGGCAGCGTGCTTTGGATGCCAGCAAACAATGACTCCAAAACCCCTACCTAAGGACCTGCGGCGCAAGATGCTCTGACTCCATTCCTGGCACGCCACCTGGTCCGAGTCCCCGACTACGCAACAGTTCTTAGAGAGAGAAGAGGACGCATAGAAAAATAGTTTGGATAATTGAAAGGAACCTTGGTCAGCATGTTAACAATGCCCCAGCATCTACTTGACCCTAATGCCCTAAAAAAAAAAAATATGCGTTTGGATTTTTTTTTTTTGAAAGGGGGAGGGGGGTATTTCTCAAGAGATGCAACGAAATGCAATTCACCCTGATTGTACCGCGGTACAAAGAGAAATTCAAAATGTATTTGGATACAGGAATACAGATACTGGTGAAAAAAATGTATCACGATACAGAAATGCAGATACGAAATGTATTTCTGGAATACTATCGCGATACGTTTGTATCGCGATACTGCCCAACCCTGTTTCCTTCCTACCCCCCCCCCCCTCCGACACGCATTTCTGGCTCAATCCGAGGAGCGTAAGTAGTTGGCAGGAGAGCTTGCCCACGCTCCGTGATTCTTCTGCGGCTCTCCGTCTTAATTGAAATATATTCATTTTTAAAGAAGCACTAAACACCCTTTTGCTATAATGGTCAAACACCAGAGGGCACTGTTGGACGAGAAGTCCTCGTCGTCTCACGGCACCTCCCGGCGTCTGTGATAGTTTGGTCTGACACCAGAGGGCTTTCTTTGATAGTTCGAAACTGTCTGTGTGATAGTTTCGAAGTAATCTATCTTTGATATGATTTTAATAGAGAAACCGGCCACGTATGAATGTAATGCTTGATCTTAGGATGCTTAGAGCCAATACTGAGTTGTGATCATATATAGATTATCGCAGAAACTGGTTCAGTGCCCTTTTAAGCGTGTGAAAATGGTTATCCAGATAATTGTACATATGAGTCACTCTTTTTCAGAACCGTTGGTATGAGTACTATACCTTTTATACTTATGAAGTAGAGTGTAGCCGAATAGAACACCCTTCATTCTTTCAGGGGTGTAAAAAGGCAGTAGAAAAGGGCGCCGCGGAGAAGCGTCATCATAAGCGATTCAAACAACTCAAGTGAATGATGTTTTAGCGATTGCATCGAATAATTATTGCACGTACCAATGCTTTTACTTTTAGATACCTTCCTCAAATGTCTAGATATTATGTGTGTGGAATAAGGAGGAGAAGAAAGCAGCATACTCGTAATATTCGTAATCAAAGTGCCGGTCAACTGCGAATACGTATCTTACCGTAGGTATCCATGAGTCAAGCGAAGTACAGTCGGGGACAAAAGTCCCCAGGACGCGCGAGCTGCGACTGAAACGCATTGCTCTGCCACCTGCCGGCTGGTCGCCTGGTTTCGAGATCACACAAAAGCCCATGCGCGTCCTACTGTGCCTGCAAACATGTGTGTTTTCCTGCTCTTCCTGCGGCGCGGCGCCTAACTCGGAATCGGGCGCGTGGTACCGCTTCGGAGATAGCGCTTACTGACATGGCACCTATAAAGCGAGGAGTCACGGCAGCTCAACTGAGCGATAAACTCAACTGGTTATAAAGCAAGGTGCGCTGACACGGCGAAATGCGGTGGAATGCCTGCAGGCGGTATCTCCTGTTTCGGAATGTGTAGCAGGCGCTCGTCAGCCGCAAGCGCTATCTCTGAGGCGGTACCACGCGCCCGGTTCCGAGTTAGGCGCCGTGCAGCAGAAGAGCGGGAAAACACACATGTTTGCAGACACAGTAGGACGCGCATGCGCTTTTGTGTGATCTCGAAACCAGGCGACCCGCCGGCAGATGGCAGAGCAATGCGTTTCAGTCGCAGCTCGCGCGTCCTGGGGACTTTTGTCCCCGACTGTACATTTGTCTCCGCGCTATTCAAAGGTAAAGATAAGCTGTCGAGGATCCGCATTAGCAAAACTAAGGGGAGAAAGCGCCAAAGCTGTCCAACCGAGGGGGCAGTATGGTGCGGCACGCCTTTCTACGATTACTCGACCCTTAAGGCCGGTTCAGACACTTGCGTTTGATTGCGTTTGACTGCATTGCGACGAGAACCGAAAGCGAGTCACCGGCACATCTGTGCTTCGTATGAAGCGTGGAATCCAATTCAAGGAATCATCTTGGCACGCGATATAAGCAGCAGGGATGTCCTGGTGTCTCGCTGCCGCAACGCAGTCAAACGCAGTCAAACGCAACTGTGTGAACCGGGCTTTAGACATCGCGCCGCTTTCAGATCGGCTCGTGATCACCCGCGATTACTCGTGATGACCAAACGCACTCGTTGTGGATGTTAGCATCGGGTGAAACTTCCGTCAAGCTCTAGATTCATCACGGCT
The DNA here is from genome assembly GCA_037355805.1 of Ixodes ricinus. Lineage (NCBI taxonomy): Eukaryota > Metazoa > Arthropoda > Arachnida > Ixodida > Ixodidae > Ixodes > Ixodes ricinus. Next base: position 6,044 of record JAZHYW010047069.1, read on the forward strand.
TAAATTTGTCCCAGAATAGCGCGGAAAAAATTTTTTTGTGCCCGATTTTAATACTATGGTTTTGGCATATTTGTGTGACAGGCAACACACATTATATTGAGATGTGCTAGCTAAGGCAAATAATTCACAAGTTTTTCAGGCAATTTTATGTTATTATTTAGAAATGATCATTTTTCTCTAGTAACTTGACTGCCACAGCAGTCAACAATGCCCTCCCGAAATACTAATTTCTTTATATCAAGTATTCTTTTTTTAATTATTCTCAGTCCTTGATGCAACATACTATATATATCGGAGATAACAAAGCACCAAAGATGGAACCTCGTGAGACACCATGTAGGTTTGATGGCAGTGGTTACTTTAGTAAGCCTAATACTAATGAACAACTTCTGATTCTGAAAGATGCCAGATTGTTTAGTAATACTTCATGCCTAATTGAGTCGAATACATTTCTACTATCGTAAAGGTAAGGTATTGTAAAGGTAAATGTACAAGTTTAAATATTGGCCTTCTACTTTCTATATGCATCAGGGTGCATTCGGTCGAGTTTTCCTACCAAAAACCAACCTAATTTCATATTACGAATATATTAGGTGTACAATACGTGTACAATATCAAATGAATGTTAATTTTTGTAAGTGACATAAGAAATAAACGCACTACAAATATTTTTCTCGTGTGTTGATTGTAAACTTTACTGAGCTCCACTTATTAAACGGAACACTCGAGCAATAATGACATATTAGGCCGACGATCTACACACACATGGCAGACACCATAAAGGCCTGTTCACACAGTTGTGTTCGGAGCGACCACTACGCTTACGAACGAATGCAACCGGTTGGAACGACGAGTTGCCATAGCAACGAAGCGCCAAACGGTCGTTTCGTTCGCGTTCGTTCAGAACGCAAGGAGTTGAGCCGGGCTAAACTTTTTCGTTACGTTCGGGAACGACGGGAGCGACACACCAATCACAGGTCGAGGAGAGCTCGGTCGCGCGCGTTGCATGCCGGTCGTGCCGGGCTCCTTCTATCTGCTAACATGGCGTCGGTGGTGATCGTCGACTGGGACGGCGTGTAGGAAGAAGCGCTATCCTTGACTGTCAATTTTCGTCGTGTGTCGTTATGATAACCCATCACGTACTAGAAGGGAAGATCCACCTCCTCGTGCGGCGATCTCGTGGCGGCACTCTCAAGACAGCAGAAACGCCCGTGCCGTCGTGTTTGTTTACTTCGACTACAGTGGTGCTTTCTAAGCATTTGTGTCCTCGAACATCGCCCGAATTTTAATGCGAATAGCATTCTTTGGATACTTCACGCACTTTTCGTCTATGTATCTATCTATCTATCTATCTATCTATCTGGCTACCTAACCTCTTACGCCGCGGGTCGATAAATAAATAAAAAAGACCGGCGCCGGCTGGGATTCGAACCGTTGACCCTTTGATCAGCAGGCAGACGCGCTAACCACAGAGCTATGAAGGCAGTCATTCAACGCACTCTAAAGGGTTGTTTATATCTTTACCATAGGACGCGCTTTGCAGCGCTGTCACAGCTACCGGTGCGCGCGCGTTCCATGCACGAGTGAGCACGGCCGCTAGCTCACCCTCTCCCGCGCTCGGGAGAGGGTGATGTAGCGGCCGCGCTCAGCCTCACGAGAGCGGAATGAGCCCTCGTGCATGGAACGCGCGCGCACCGGTAGCTGTGACAGCGCTGTAAAGCGCGTCCTATGGTAAAGATATAAACAACCGTTTAGAGTACCGTTGGTTGAGACTAGCTGAGACGCCAGAAAGTCTGGTCGGTACCATTTTGAGTGTTTGTGCGTATGGCGCGTGCTTTGCTCGCCTTCCTAAGTGACACAAACGCACGTGCTGGGCTGCGGAGATCGTGCGCACGGCTGTGAAAGTGTCAACAAATTTAGAATCGCCTCAAGAGTGGGCTGGCGTATCTGGAGTGTGCCGGCCACCTGACGAACGCGCATAACTCCGCACCGTTTGATGCTATTCGCATTAACGTAGATAATCATTCCCAAAGGATGGGTTCTGCTGATTTTCTTTTTTGGCGCATTCCATGGGTGTGCTCAAGTTCAGGGTATTACTGGTGCGTACCGTATAAAGGATGCGAATTTTCACGTGTTTTCATCACCCGAGAAAGGTGATTAGTGTTAGCAATCCTGAACGCTCGCAATGTCTATCTCATCACGAAATATATTTCTACGTTGCTGTATCGCTGCTAAGATTACGCCGTCTTTTTATAATCGTAGAAAAGGCGTGTGGCGAGATTTGCACTGTTGGTAAAGTCGTGATCGTGCAAGACGGCGTACTGCATCTTTTTTCTTTTAGTGCACTACCCTGCAAGCGTATCCTGAAAAAAAAATAAAGCTTGAGGTCATAGAAGACAGTGTGTCTATTTTCTGTTACGCAAGTGAGCGGCGGCGCGTTCCCTTTTTTTTAGAGGCACCGCTGAAACAGCTGACGGCGGCGGAGAAGCGGCGGCCGTGCTGCCGACCCGCTGCGCTTGTTGCTGTGGTTGCAGGAGTGTCGGCGCGGCGCAGAGTGGTCGCTCCGGTCACAACGGACGCAGTCGTGGATAACGGGTTCATTTCAGATGTCTGAACCAGCCTTTACACAGCTGTTGTAGGCGCACAGCAGATCATCGTGACTGTACGCCGTAGCCGAAACCTCCGGCAACTCCGGTGAGGACCTCGCGTCGGGCACGAAACCGGTCGCCATGTTTGTAAGCGTAGCTCGGTCGCTGGGTTGCTTACTATTCGCTAGGAACAAGAGCTGAAGCTCGTTTCTCATTGGCTGTTGATTCGTGTTGTTGCATGCGGTTCCACGTGTGTGTACACGTCGCGCACAGTTGTCGTTGAAGTCGCAGGGGTTGCATTCGTTCGTAAGCATAGTGGTCGCTCCGAACACATGTGTGTGAACGGGCCTTAACATTAAGTATGTCTTCCAGTGAGACTTGGACATACGCGCCCTTTTATTTGAACCCTCCTGGAGTTAATATAACATTGAAATTGAGTTCCAAACCGTAGTAGTGTCTATAAAATTAAACAAATTTAAAATTTTATTTGTCTTTTGAATTTCTAGTTCAACTTGATTTCACCCTGACACGGTAACCCAGGAGTGGAGGGAAAACGGGACCGACAACACAAACCCCAGGGAGGTTTGTGTTCATTATCCGTTTTTCCCCGCCCCAAAGTGACCATGCCAGTATTGATCCAGCTCACCTGCACACTTGTCTTAGTTTCAATAATTGCGTTCACATTCCTTATATTTATGGTTCGTTTTTCCTGAATTTAGTTTTGAAAAAAATAATTAAGTGTTTCTCGTTGTTTTTTTTTATATTTTTTGCCTAAATTTTTGAGCTTGACGGATATTTCGCTCATCGTCCACAAATGCTGAGTTCTGACAATCAACTTCCAGAAAAGCAGCCTGATAATTTTTGAAAGCAACTTTTCATAAACAACACAATGATAAGTGAGACTTTTAGGATATAGATTAATTCGTTCAAACTAAACATGCTGTCAATTAACAGGCGCTTTTATCTCGAGGCAAGGTCTCTTCAGCTCTATGTCCAGCTTGAAACTCCTGCATCCAGAAACGCGGAGGGCGCCTTTCGCATTAGCAGTGGTGGAAGCAGCTTTGGAACTTTTGTTTCAGGATTTGTACCTGGCGAAATATTTGTTTCGATCAGCCTCTGATACTTTTGGAGGAGACGCGCCCTTCACTTGAAGATGAAAATGTGATTGCGTCGCTAAATGAGTTCGTATCTAATAAAAATTGAAGACCCTTTTGATATTGAAGCATATTACTTATTATCTCTTGCAGTAGAATATACGATGCAAAAAGGACACACAGCCTTATTTTCAGAAATAAGGAGCTCTCAGGTCAAAGTACATTTAATTTATAATAATTTTTTTATTGTTGAAACATTTAGCATTGCGCACCACTTCAGTATTGATAATGTCTCTTTCCCTTTATTTTTTACACTCGGTACTTAATTTAGTCGATAAATATAATCCATCTGAAATACCGGCAAAATCAGTATAACCTCTAAAACACTTATCAAAAAGTCTACGTCCCCCTAAGGATTAAGAACGATGAACTCAAGATTTTAATTACATAAGCTGCAAAAACCAACGTTTCGCCCATGTTATGAGCATCTCAATTTTTGGTTTAAATGTGACCCTGCGTTTTAGTGGTGTTCGAACCAGAACTGATGCAAAGTTCGCTGCCCTTTCGATTGACCGCTGTACGGAAACTACCTTGAATAAAGCATTTACTCAAATATAATTCTGCGTTATTTCTAATTTCTCTGCACAACGTTTCAATATTAGAGTTCAATTTACAGTCAAGACAAAAGAAGTTCATTCTGCATTAGCACTGAACACAATTTACGTGCCAATCATGGTAACCCAAGCGCTCCCCACATCAGCCTCTGCTCCAAGCACTCCAGTGCAGAATTGCTAAGCTCGACGCGTGCGCGCGTCGAGCTTCACCGTTTTGCTTTGTTACACCGCTTTGCTAAAACAATTATATCCTAGAAACATTCTAATAGGTTCGTTCAAGATCACAGCCGTGGTATTAAAACACGAAACCTTGCCAGCTATACATAAAGACTCCTTGCGAGCCGTTTGTAACACTTGTTTACTGTGTCTGAAGACTTTAGTCTCGTTCCAAACAACATGGCAGTCAGGGCAACCAGGCGAGGAGGGTGCACGGCGCACGCCAATGACAGTGGTGGCGCCATCTGGCCGTCTTTCTAAATCCAGATATTTTCGTCTCACGCCGTACGTATGTTCGCCTTTCTGCCACTGGCGCCTTGTGGCGCTAGTTTCTCCTTACCACGGTGGGAGGCTGGAGCTGCACTCGGCTGGCCTGGCCGCACAGCCCGCTCGGGCAAACTCTCCGGAGAGGCTGCACGGCCGAGTTCAGCGCGGCGCGGCCTCTTCGCGAGAGCGCACGCTCGGCCTTCGGCAGCTACCTCGACAGTAGCGAAACGTGGCCGTCCACGCCAGTACGCAGCGGAAGAACGACATTCATGCTTTCGCATTCACAACTCACAAAAAGTCCTTAGGTGTCCTCGGGCATTTTTTTTTCCCGCACGCTTGTGTTCGCATAACCACTGCGTTTAGCCACCTAGCAGTCTTACCAACATAAGTAGCACCACGTTTCAAAGGAACTTCATAAACAACTCCATGATAACAAGCCACCGACGGTTCTCCAAGCTTCCTGCCGCACTTCACATTTCCTGATAAAAACGGCGTTAATCTATCCAAGAGAAAATCCTGTTCAAAAACTACAGTCACATCAAACTTATTTGCAATCGTCTTCAGGTTATGGGAAACCGTACGAAAGTAAGGTAGGCAGGGAAACTTGCTTTTATTCAAGCCCTCTATAAGCTGCCTCTTGGTGCAAGATAATATTTGGAAAACAAAAGACGACACATCACTCCTACTATGATTCGCCAACGACAACCTGCCAAATTGTTTTTCCAAGCCTGGAAAACACGATTCACACATGAAAATTTCAGACAATTCATTAAGACAGACTTGGCCACACCCCTCGTCAAAATCTACGATTGACAACTTAATCTAGAAAGCAAATGCTTTGAGCACGTCTTCCCAAGCTCCCAACAGAGACCATCTGCAACCAGAAACCTGATACGCAAAACCTCCGACGTGCATTTTCCTTTAACTAACGCCTTGAAGCAAATCCTCATTGGGCCCAAGTTTGGCCCTTAAAACTCATACGCACATTCGCGTTTGAACGCGTTTGAGTGTGCGGACCGGCGTCCTGGCGACCAGAAGCGTCTCGCTTGCGGCACGATGCGCGCCGTCGTGGAACGCCTCGCAACGCGCCGCAAGGAGTAGAGACCGGCTCAACCTTGTGTCACATTCAATTGGGGCGCACCACACCGCACCGCGCTGCACCGTCGGACGCGTCGCGTTCAGATGGTCGGGATATCGGTGCGGCTGCACTACGTTCAAGCCGGGAACACATTTGCGAAAAAAGCCGAATTTTGGTGCGAAAACCGCGCGCGAAAATTGCACGGCAGCTAGGCTCCTCCCTTGCTCCTCCCCTTTTCCGAAAATCGGGAGCGGTTCGAAAGATCTGCAGCGCCGGGATATTTTCGCAGCGGCGCCTCGGAATTCGGGGCGGAGGAGCTCCGTGACCGAAAGCCCGGAACAGGACGGAACGAAAAGATATGATCGGCTCGCAACATGGCGGCTCACACAGCTTCTGAAGCGGCGCAGGCAACGTCGTATGCCTTCCCTGCGTTCTCATGTCAACCTTCGTAGAAAACCGCTTCTGTCTCTATCAAAGGGTGGTGGTACAAAGGCTCGCGTGGCATTCAACGAGGTTTTAATAGCTGACGTTTTTAAGAGGCGCGAAATATGGGACGCCAGTTCGTGCACAGCGGGGGGCGAGCATTCTATGGCCCCCGCTAATGACTCCAGAGGCGCACAAACTAATAGCGAGTTCGTTTCACACGCACTGGCACCGTTCGAGTTCTCTCCCAGAATGCATCGCACTCGCAGAGTGTTGCAGGGAGAACTGGACTCAAACGAACTCGCCAAATGCACCGAGTGCAGAAGACTGATGTTGCCGCCATCTATGCTGTAGAAAAGGTACCGACCTCAAACCGAAACTAGCGCCTTTCTGTCCGGAGTGATGGGTGGGGATGCGAGAGTGCAGTCACTACCAACGTTTATCTACAAATGTTGAACGCTGCAACCTGTAGTTTATAGTTCCGATGACTTCAAGCAACTCGGCTGCCGTAGAGATAGTTACAGACGGCGTAAGTTTCCGCATCCAGCTGTCTACAAAGCAGCTGGTTGCGATCTTTCAATTCTTGTAACCGCTTACACTGAAGAAAATTGATGAAGCTGTTCGAGCAGAAGCTTGATCCGTTTGAGCATGGTCTTATGTGTGAACCACTGAAAGCGTACGGCTTAAAACTAGTCTGTTGGAATCTACAGCAAACCTTTTCGTGGGATTTTCGATTTCGATCGTCATTAGAGGTGGATCTGATATTAGCCTTCGTGAGGACGTCGAGAACGAGATCTTTCTCGAACAAAATACGACGGGGCAAGTTGGCTGACGTAGGTAAATGTTAAACATGATGACGTTGCCCAAGCCTCGGGTAGAGTCACTATGTTTAGCTTTCTCTGGTGCTTATTGGGCAGTCAGAGGTTTCTGCTGGGGGAGTTTTGTCAACAAATGTTCAATTTTTCACCCGCACACGGATGGTGATAAACATTTCGGAAGCCGCTGATGCGTTTGTTCTGAGCATTTCTTGACACACTTGTATATTTCAGCGCCTGTACGGCAACAGAGCGACTTAAAACCTGCAAATAAAGAACGGGATGTCAATTGCTTCCTTCATGAAATAGCAGACACTCACAATTCAAGCTCGCGTTTGATTCCGTTGCCCGCGGGACGCGATTTCTATTTGAAAATCAACTTTTTCCCTTTCGGTTCCGCGACACATCGTAGCAGACGAACCCTCGTCGTCTGCTCCCGCTCTCGCCGGCCTCGCCGGAGCGAGGCATGACGGGATTGCATTTTGGCGCACGCCCGATTTTCTCGGTGCAGCGAGTGCATGCACGCGTGGGGTGTCGCCGCTGAAACGAACCCGGAGAGTGCAACCACTCGTGGAGTGCCTGCCGAAACGAACTCGCTTTACGCCGCGAGTGGGCACGCGTGGACACGAGTGCCGTGAAACGAACTCGCTATTAGTAAGGTTTTCTTTTTGTTGTGTAACACAACAACTACTTAATTTGCGCCTACTCTATTCGCACCCTTCTAGAGTCAGGCCATAGCACACCTGCCCCCCCCCCCCCCCCCCCCCCCGCCCCTGCGCACGCCTATGGCTAGACTACCGAACAGCCTCCTGAAGTCGGAGTACGAAAACCGCAGTGCATTGCGATTTCCCCGCCGCGCATTCCACCTCATGTGGCTCGTCTTCCGAAAATCGCAAGCTCCGATTTTCGCAGCCTCCGATTTCTCTCCGATTTTCGGTTTGTTTTTTCGCAAATGTGTTCCCGGCTTCATATGGGACTTCGTGCGGCGCACGACACCGGCGCGTTGCTGCACCAGCTGTACCGTCGAAAGGAGACCGTGCAGCTTCGCGCACTGCGGGCCGGTGCGGCCTTGAGTTAACGCTCTCCGCCTCCTTCGTCCCCTTCTTTCCCTCGGTTCGTCTTCCTCGTCTCGGTAAACATGACGGCTCGGAAGACTCTCGCTAGATGGCGCGCGCCACCGCCATATTCGCGGCGGATTTTGTTCAATGGTCCACCCGTTTATGTTTTGCCCTTGAAGTGACCGCGCCAAGCGCGTTGCACGGCGGAATGCTTCGTGTTCACTTGGTTGTGCGTCATGCGCTGCACCCGCGCTGTGGCGCGGCCTTGCAGGCAGCATTTTCTCGGTGCTGCGTGCGCCCCAATTGAATGTGACATTGGACGCGGCACTAGTGGCAGCGCGTTGCGTCTGACCAATCAGAAGCCGAGAAAGGAAAGGAGGGTCACGTGTTCGCTTGCGCCACTTGGCGAGGCGTATCCGGTTCTCCGTTCGCCAAACCTGCTTTTTCGTTTTTGGGGGGCGGTGGGGACTGCCTCTTCCAAGGCTGCGACGGTTCAAGCTTGACAGCACCATGTCGGAAGCCAGCGCGATTGTCGCAAGATCGAACACTTCGACGCTGTTGCCGGGCACACGCCATGTTGCCGTGGATTTCGCTTACTATTGGTGAGCCGCTAGCGACGATAGCGCGTTCTTATTGGCTCTTGACTGCGCTTGACTGCGTGTCAACGCAACTGTGTGTACAAGCTTGGCGCAAGCGCTCTTCGCAACGCAGCGCGTCCGCTCGCCGCTATGGAACGCACCACGCTGAAACGCGAATGTGTGTAGAGGCCTTTAGAGTCGCTAAATTTGGGCAAAGTACTCTTTCGCTAGCGTGCTGCCGAAAAGACATCTAGAATTTATTATTTTTCAACAAAAGCTCGCGGAAGTTGAATAAAAGAAATGATTGTTAAATAAAAAATGTAGATCTGAACAAACATTCAAGTAAGCAGATTTTCGCAGAGGCGTCATCAGATTTAATGCCACGTGAAAAAATAAAACCTCGATGCCATATTTTTATCATTTTTTTAAGAGGGTAGCGTTGGAATGTCATAATGCTGGTTGATACTTGATTTGTTCGTTCTTTCCCACGTTCTATCGCAGGGCCCTCACTGCTAGCTATTGCATTAAGACAAGTAGGTGGAACTCATTTAGTGAAACAGATACTCCGAATCGTGAGCGATTGATCCCGATGTGGAAGATGTTCTCTGAGACCTTAAAGGATACTTCAACGAAATTTGAAATATTCCCGTCGTGTTCAAAAACAGGTTGAATATGATCCACAATATCCGTAAATGACAATCGCACGTTTGTATTTTGATCCTGGTGGCTGTATTTTTCGTTATAAACGGCCCACTCTGGCAAGCGCTCGGAGAAGGCCCAGCTTAGAGCACGTGACATCCAACGCAATCGTGACGTAGGTCGTCTCAAGACGAGCAAAGCTACGGCGAGGCTGACGTCGAGAGGATGGCCTAGTCGTTCCAGCCACCGAAGCGGCTGCTTTTGTACGAATTTTGAGTGCCGGGTTAATCTTCTATAATCTTGTAGGGGGACAATAGCGACTTCTGCGACACACATAAGGGATTCTCGGGAAGAGGGAGTTCCTCCTTCCCCCTCTCTCGTCGTGGCCGGAGGCGAGACGACCTCCGTCACTAGCTGTCAAGGTTCCTAGACGAGCATTACAAACGAGGCGTTAGCGACATCCACCAGGTGCTCTTTGCTAATCGTTTAATTCGTTTTAAAATTCCTTTTCAAGACTTTTTTTAACAAGATATTGGTATGTTCCATGTGATACTGCTCTTTTTGAACACATATAGACCAAAAAATGAGCGCCGAAATTTCGTTGAAGTATCCTTTAAAGGGATATCTTCAACGAAATTTGAATATTCCCGTCGTGTTCAAAAACAGGTTGAATGTGATCCACAATATCCGTAAATGACAATCGCACGTTTGTATTTTTGATCCTGGTGGCTGTATTTTTCGTTACAAACGGCCCACTCCGGCAAGCGCTCGGAGAAGGCCCAGCTTAGAGCACGTGACATCCAACGCAATCGTGACGTAGGTCGTCTCAAGACGAGCAAAGCTACGGCGAGGCTGACATCGAGAGGATGGCCTAGTCGTTCCAGCCACCGAAGCGGCTGCTTTTGTAAGAATTTTGAGTGCCGGGTTAATCTTCTATAATCTTGTAGGGGGACAATAGCGACTTCTGCGACACACATAAGGGTTTTTGGGAAGAGGGGAGTTCCTCCTTCCCCCTTCTCTCGTCGTGGCCGGAGGCGAGACGACCTCTGTCACTAGCTGTCAAGGTTCCTGGACGAGCATTACAAACGAGGCGTTAGTGACATCCACCAGGTGCTCTTTGCTAATCGTTTAATTCGTTTTAAAATTCCTTTTTCGAGACTTTTTACACAAAATATCGGTATGTTCCATGTGATACTGCTCTTTTGAACACATATAGACCAAAAAATGAGCGCCGAAATTTCGGTGTAAGCATTCCTTTAAAGGTTTCAGCCTCTATATAAAAATGTCTAAGTCAACTTTGATGAAACATGAAGTTGCATATAGGCATCTCTTCAACAAACGAAATGCTGCTTATAAATTATCACTCAAGTATTACGGAGCTGCTTCTGCAGTGTTTTATTTAAAATCCTTTGAGAAGATTTTAATGTCTTGGTCTCTACTCCTTCCGTTAGTAAACTACATATAGACCCTAGACTGTTATACCTTGTGCTATTTAGGGGTAAAGTTGAAAAAGAAGGTAGTGTGCAGGTTCTATATTCGCCAAAATGGCACCGAAGCTGATAATACAAAAGGACACTTTTTTCATGCATCGAAAGTTCCTAAAAGGAGGCCCCTCTCAAAAGCTCATCTCGCCCATATCAGAATAGTTTACTGTGCTCGGTTACTTTTCACCGTCAGTATCGTTTTAGCCTTAAAGGGATACTACAACGAAAATTTCGGCGCTCATTTCTTGGTCTAGTATGTGTTCAAAGGAGCAGTACCACATCGAACATACCAATATATTGTTAAAAAAGTCTGAAAAAGGAATTTTAAAACAAATTAAACGTTTAGAAAAGAGCACCTCGATGGATGTCGCTACCGCCTCGCTTGTAATGCCCGTCTAGGAACCTTGACAGCTAGTGACGGGAGAGTGTCTCGCCTCCAGCCACGACGAGAGAAGAGGGGAAGGAGGAATCCCTCTTCCCCGAGAATGCCTTTTGTGTGTCGCAGAAGTCGCTATCGTCCCCTACAAGATTATACAAGGCTAACCCGTCACTCAAAATTCGTACAAAAGCAGCCGCTTCGGTGGCTGGAACGACTAGGCCGTCCCAGGGTGCCTACATGTTTCCGCTCCGCTTTAGGGTGGCGCCAACTTCATATTTACCCTTTCCCAAATCCTTCTCCACACCGCCATTTTTTCCCACTTCTATTTCGCCAAACGTAAGCAACGTTGAGTTTCTGTAGTCTCGACATACCGGCAACACTGTGAGGCCACTTCAGTTTCCGTTCATAAAGAGAGTCTGAGGCTCATCCAACGTTGGGCTCAGCGGGATTGGCGGTGGTCATGGCTGTCGCTCTCTTTATTCGGATGCTTCATATTTTGAAGTTGCGAGCAGGAAGTGTGTTGCTGCTTTTATCGAAAGGCGAGTTCCTGCGACAAAATGGAACACAACAGACCGGCATTGAACGCCGAAACCTCACCGCCAGAACGAGAGCGGTGAGCGCTCCCTAGCCCTAACGAGGATTAGCGGCGTAGTCTGGAGCGCACGACCGGCGAGTGTGACAAAATGGTCGACGAAAACAGCGGAGGTTGCCATGGTAACAAGGGGGCAACACTGGTTTGTCGCAACAGGTGTCACAAACGTTGTCGCCAGGCCTAAACAGCGGAGCGGCGGAAACATGTGGGCACCGGCAGGCCATCCTTCTCGACGGTCAGCCTCTGCCCTAGCTCTGCTCGTCCCGAGACGACCTGCGTCGCTGATTTCGTTGGATGTCACGTAGGTGTCCGCTGTTCCCTTCTCCCGAGCGCTTTGCCAGGTAGAGGTCGTTTATAACGAAAACGGCAGCCATCAGGCTCAAAACACAAATGGGCGATTGTCATTTTTACGGATATTGTGGATCATATTCAACCTATTTACTTGAATTCTCGACGAGAATATTTCAAATTTCGTGGTAGCTATCCCTTTAAATACAATGCACATGTGCTGAACACAAAAAAATACTCTAGAATACTGAAGGCTTATTTAAAAACTATTGACTGAACACATTCTGGACAGTAAATGTTATGGGTTATATTTATTACTCTTCTGTTATATCTTGCTGGAGGAAACAAACCTGCACGAAGCTTTCCTCCTCAGCAATACATG
>JAZHYW010047071.1:0-50172 GCA_037355805.1 Ixodes ricinus
CGGTTCAGTTCCAAGATGGTGGCGAAGATTTCGGTTCGGTTCAGTTCCGGTTCGGCTAAAAATAACGGTTCTGTTCCGGTTTTCGGTTCCGGTTCGGTTCCGGTTCGACACCCTGCTCATGCGCCTCTGCATTTCTCTTTACTGCTGACATTTATGGGATGGAGTATAGTTTTCGATGGCTTGTGTAGCATTTAAGGGTGAAATAAATGTAATGAAATGAAATCTTACGACAAAGTTTTGTTCTGGGGGTCTACGGCGAAACCGAAAATACCGGCTCGAGCATGATGGCAACCGTTGTGATCAGCTGCATGGCCATGAAGCAAAGTTTATATTGCGTTACCGCAAAACGTACGACTAGAATAGTCGCAAGAGGAGTTCCGATCATTCAGGTAAGAGGCTACGGCTGTTCTACTGCTTTGGTTCGTCGATTTCAAACATCTGTAGCAACTATTAATGCACAGTCATAAAGTTGCGGGCCGAAAAGCGAGTTTACCACAATGAACTCAGGCTCAGCGCAGGCTGAGAATGAGCGCCCCTCGTCTTCGGAGAACTACAATCTGGGAGGTTTGCAATGCCCGTTGCAGAAGCGTTGTTGAGGCTAATCGTGAGCTCACGCTGGCCAGGAACGGACTAAGCTATGGCCACCAGTGAATGCCACCTTCGGCACCACAACGCGCTTGAGCGAGCAGGGAGTCAATGAAGTTTTGGTATGATTATAATGGAATTAAATACAATGTAGTTCCCGTTCCGCTCCGCTCCAAGCCTGCCCAAACTGCGCATATGCGCAGCCGGCTATGCTCAAACTCAGAGCGGCCGCACATGCGCAATGGCGATATCGGTGAACGGTGTTTTTCCAGTGACACAGGAGCCCCCAAACACAACGTCTGTGCAGTCCCCTCGAGGGTGGCACGAAGACCGTGATGAGTGTGGACAAAGAAGGACGTTCCATCCAGTTATAAAGACATCTCGCACCGGTGGAGAACTTACAGCAAGGACCGCCCTCTGTGTAATCTAGGATTGGAGAACCTTGAGAGCACGATTCCTGGCCTAGAGTACCGATGTTTCGGAAAGCTGCTCCTTCATATGAGCTGTTCTACCAATTAATGTATTATATTTGTTTTAAATTAATAATATTCCGTGGTTTGTTTTATTCCTAATAGGTTTAACGAAGCTAGAGTGATAACTCATGAAAGGAGGAGCACAACCTTAATATTAAAAAAACGAATTAAGGGGAAAAAAATTTGGCAACGACAAGTAACATTTCAATCAATAATATATGGTTTTGATTAATCAATGCCTAAAAGTAAGAAGCATTTCAGTAATTTAAACAGCGCATGTATTACTGCGCTTGTAATCTAAATTATTTGCACGCAATTAGAAAAAAAAGTGTCATGTTTGGATAATCATAATAGGTATTAAAGGAAATAGAGTATATATATTCAATTCAATTCAATGTTTATTTTCGCGTGCTTACCAACAGCTCAAAGGCTTTTACGGTAAAGCACGAAGCATAAAATACATATTCATCACAAATTTACATGCTTCAAATGTTTTAAACCTTAAACATATGCCTTACATTAATACACATGCAAACAGTTTTGGCAATTTCGGGGCAATCCCGTACAAACAAGGGGCAATTTTGTACAAAATAAATCAACATTGCAAAACCTCGTGTTGAAACTTGTTGAATTCGTGATACCGGTGGCAAGTTTCTATGAATATCTGGGGAAAAAACTCTGAGATTTCTAGAGTTTGCACTGACCGGAATGCGGAAGTGTAAAGCAAGAAGTGCAGGACTGTTTACTGACCCATGAACCGACCTCTGCAAAAACTTAACATCCCGCGGACAGATCTCCTGTTATGTTGAGTGCAAAGTTTTAGTTTGGATGAAATGAAATTATATTCAAAATAACATTTACGACCAAAATATCTGTCATCGACAACCCGCACAAATTGTTTTTGTATATGTTAAAATTTTTCACTCGCTGTACTAGAGATAGAGTTCTAAATGACAGATACAAATTCAAATTTAGAGCGACGGCTTAGTGTCGACGGGTCAACGGATCATTTCTTTCGACAGGAATTTTCGACCTGTTGCTCGTTTTTGAATGTTCTGGGACGGTAATTTACTTTTCTCACAGCGTGCGCCTTTCTTATGTAGGGAGATAATTTTTGAGCTTTTACCGAGCGTTTACTTTTCTCACTGTGTGCGCTCTTTTTTTAATTTTATGTAGGGAGATTATTTTGAGCGTTGGCCGAGCGTAATTGGCTTTCGTCGATTGGCATTGTTGTGGACTTAGGCAGCAGGACACGCGATGCTGACCCAGTGTGTGTGCATATATATATATTTCACTAAAAATGGAGAGGTTCCTGGTTCGATACCGGGACCAGGCGTATTTTGCGCGGTCGCGCACCAGTCACCTAGCTGTGTTTGGAGATTTGGGTTTGTCTTTTGTTCCTTTACTCCAGGGATTATTTTCTTCATTAGCAACATGCCTCTGCTTCTCTTTGAGAAATAGATGCGCCACGTGGTTTAAAGCAGCTTGTTGGGAAATTCATCGAAATTTTATGGTGCAATTGAAAAAAACAACGCATAATAAAGGAAATCGACGAATGAGAAGGAAAGTTATATTTATATGGGCTTTGTATATGTTTTCCCGGGCATTTTGATTTCACAAAACGCCAGGGCCTACTGATCTCAAATACACATCGCGGCTCGGCAAGAATTGGTATGCGCGGCCAACTCAGGCCAAAGCGTAATCCGTTCAAAACTCGTCCGAGAACCATTACAACGCCTCTGACTCCGCAGCAGAAGCAACAGCGGCACATGTTCTCAATCGCTCCTGGCCGCCCGCCAAAGGCATCCATTCGCACACAGCTGCTTCTTTCTAGATTTTCCCCCGTCAGAAACTATATACGCGCTGGCGCAAAACTGCGAAAATACAGCCGTATAGAACGGATGCCCTCATCGGTAACATTTGCCCGGCAAACCTTTGGCATGTTTCCCTTTTTGAATTGTTTGTTTTGGCGCTCGATATTTCTTTTTCGGTAATGAGTTATACTTCGTTCCAGCTTAAGACCAACCGCAGCCGACGCTACGAGGTAATGGCGCCCATCAGGCAGCGTCGAAAGTGCAAGTCACTAGGCCTTTTCTGTTTATGATGGAACACGTACAGACACACGATGAACACGAAGATGGTGCGCTCTTGAAGCTGTCTGATTTGTACCCGTCAAGTCATAGCGTTGACTGCCGCTGGACTTAAAGGCCGACGACCAGACCCGAGATTCTGCAAGGCAGAAGATCCTCCTCATCATGGGGGAGGAGGAAACAGGCAACGGTGGAAAGGGTAGAAGGGGGAGAGGAGGAAGCGAGGGAAAAGTGGAAAGCGCGAAGTGGTCGTCGGCCTTTAAGGTGAAACGAAGTATAGGAATGCGACGGTTTTCTCAAGCCCTATAGATCACATAACCAAGCGGCTGCCACCGCATGTGATCAAGATTTTTGAGTGTTGCATGGCTTGATACTTATCGGATAACGTGAGTTCTGGGCTCACTTACCTGTTTGTTCGCCAGCCACACTAAACCCGAAAGAATCGAAAGAATGAAATAAGGTGTGTCAGAGAACAAGACGCACTTACAGGAATTTACGCTACAGAGTGTGCGTTTATGATGTCGCGCGTGTACGAGCGTGTGTAGTGGTACATCATGTACTACTATGTATATAAGCGTGCTTTCCTATCATAAATTCTATACATTCTTGGCTTGCAGAATTAAAAAGTGAACATTTTTGGACGTTATTTTCAGAAAACAGATAAAAGAGAGTAAAAAAAAAAGGAAAGACATTTACAAATCTCTGTAATGCGAAATTAAAGCGCAGCTGTTGAGGAGGAGGAGAGGAGGGTACTCAAGTCTCCCCTCCTCTCTCTCCTCCTCCTCCCCTCTTCCTCCTCTGTACCCTCCCCTCCTCCTCCTCCCACAGTTTCCCCTCTAAATTTACCTGGAAAATTGCATGACTCCACGTGACCTCAAACCAATTCAGTTTTCCCGCTAAATTTAGCGGAAAAATTGACGTCACATGAATTCGTGTCACGTCACCCATGAGAAAATTGAGTTTCTCCGCTAGATTTAGCGGGAAAATTGACGTTACGTGACCTCAACACCAATTTAATTTCTCGCTAAATTTAGCGGGCTGGTTACGGCGACGCCGCTATACGCGGAAACGGGAGCCAAAGAGTTGCGCTCTAAAAGCGAAAGTAATAGTGACAGTAAAAGAAAAAGAAAGGCATAAAACGGTACAAAAAAGGGATAGGGAGGAAATGATTAAAAGAGAAAAAAAGGTAGGAGGGTGAGATAGGGGTGGTTGTACCTCGTTTCAGCTTAAAGGGAAGCTAAGGAGCTTCTCGAGAAAAATGAGTTAGAAGTGAATTCTAGTGTATTTTTACCCCGTGAACCCGAATACCCAAACCATTTGCTGCACAAGTATTCTTAAACGCGAGAAAATGCAAAAGAAAGCCGCTGTACGTGACGTCATCAACGGATCTTTAGGCTGCCCAAGGCTAGGGAGGCGGGGCTTCAGCCCTATTTTGAAATTGCTCTTATGGCTCTCCAGCGCGTCGCATTGAAATATAATTATGATATCTGTTATTCTAAAGGCCAAGTGAACGCAATCCAAGCGTTTTCTCTCAAATGTAGAAGTGCCCCATCTTCCCCTTAAGTCCAGACGGAGCGGACGCTACGAGCTGATAATACCAATGAGACAGCGTCAAAAGGTCACCATCATGGTGTTCGTTATATCCCTGTGCGTGTTCAATCACCGCTGAACCAATCATAGAGAGAAAAGGCCCAGTGACTCGTGCTTTTGACGTTGCTTGACTGGCCCCGTTAGCTCGTAGCATTGGGTGCGTCTGGACTTAAGCTCAAATGAAGTATAGAAAAGAAAAAGAAGCTTAGATGAGTACTCAAGGAGACTGGAGATAATCGGTCCGCTTCGGAAAGGGTAAAAATTTTTCCTCGTGTTCATCTGGAAGGAGAGTCACTATAAAAACAAAATAAGCATTCTCTAATCCATTTCATTCATTGCGAATAACGTTCGTGTCTTTCACCAGGCATTAAAAGTGTGATTGTCTTCATCTATCGCCAAAATGATTCGCTGCCAGATATATGTATACGCTCTGAATTGCAGAATGTAGGAGCTAAGAAGAGAGAAAGAAACATACGAAGGAACCATATTTTAGTTCAGCACCCAAAATACTTGTACAGCGTTTTTAAGTATCTCGTCTAGATTGCAATGTTTCTGCGCCGCATCGATTCCGCAACACGTACAATAGGGTTTAATGAAATGCGAACAGTGACGGAACTGACAGCACAATACCGGCGCAGCTTGGACGCTTAGATTGTACAGGGCGAGGTTCAAACACCTCGGAGTAGGACGCACACCCTCGCAGCGCCCTGCTCCCCTCCCTCCCGCAGTTTTATCAGTTTCCAGGGGCTCTAAACTCGTCAAATACAAAGTTTGGGGCCGAAGTTCACAGAGCGCACCGATTGGACTATCCCGACGATGACTTCGCGTTTTTCTTCGCCGGCGTCCAATCGGCGCGCTCCGCGAACGTTCGGCTCCAACTTTATGTTTGACGAGTCGACTACATGCTGCTCCATGAGGAGCAGCATGTGTCGACGGCCACGCGCTCCAGGCTCCAGTGTTCGTATTTCATTCAAACCCGATTGTACATAAGGTGTGACAACACAAACTGAATTTCAATTTCGTCCAGAGCAGTGATTTAATACATGCCTGACAATAATATAAAGTAAAAAAGAAAAAGAAACAGCTGGAATGGCTCGTTCTTTTGAGGTGTTCCCGTTGCGTAATTCGGGGACCATAATTTGCCATTACGAAACAAACGAGATCCCGTCCGAATCTGCGCGAGCATATCCCGAGAAATTAGAAACTGCAAGAACTTATGCACTTTTCTCTTCCCTTCTTTTCTCTTTTCTTCTTATTTTTTTTCTCTCGTAACTGTCGCGAGAAACGGAACGAATAAGAAAAGAATGACGGCAAATTACGAGTTGCAAGAGCATGTGCAATGAACGACGCTTTCGTTTCATTCAACGGAATGAAAGTAACATTCATCCATTTAAAAAAAAAGTAGCGAACAAGGGCGGTCTAACAAGTGTCGCCATCTGGATGCGCGCGCGTAAAGCGCTCGAGCAGGAACGCTTGAATGCGGGGGGTTGCACTTGCTCTTTCAGCTTGGCTGCCACGCGCGGCACCGCCCGCAGCGCACGAGTGAGCGGCTGGGTAATCTGTCATCATTAAGGCATATATAAATGGCTAACTAACTGTATAATCAACTAGAACTCTCAGGTCCAAAAAGAAAAAAAGTATGATTTGTTAAATTTTGTTTTTTAAAAAAGCATCATATATATCACTTGGGGGCAATTTTTTGTGGCAGTGAAGCCAAAGCTATGGGTGCCGGTGTGTTCGCGCACCTTGAGCGCCGATGAGAGCTGTGCACAAGCACCCTTTACTCCTAAAATGGGTGTTGTTCGCTGGACGCCATATTTGAGGTGAACGCTCGCAGCGCATGTTCGGAATGAGTTCGTATGTATGGTCTCCCAAAGAATACAATCTCGACGGTGTGCAATGTGCGTGTTGGAAGCGTTGTGAAAGCTTGCCATCAGCACGTGCTCAGCAGCAGCGAGCTCAGCTATAGCCGCCAGTGAATACCAGCTATACCACAGAAAGTTGACCCCGAGTATGCCAAAGTTGGAGTATGTACTATGAACTGCATATTTAGCCAGGAACTTTGAGCGTAAGCGCTCGATAGATTTTTTTAGATTTTTATTATTAATAAGTATTCGTAAACTTTTACTTTGGAAGTTTAATCTTCGACGACGTTTCGGACAAATTTTGAACGCTTTATGCACGAGCGAAGTTGTTTTTGAGAAGCTTGGTAGGCAAGACCTGCTCACACATGCATCGCAGTGCTAACTCAGCGTTATATACACAGCGTTGACCCTGCGCTGTATCAGTGCTCCACTCAGGCACGTAGCCAGGATTTTGTTTCGGGGGGGGGGGGGGGGGGGCGCCCATGACAAAATGCTGTATGAGGGGGAAGGGGGGAGGAGGTCCCAGCAAAATGGAAGATTTTGGGAGGGGGGTGGGCCCGGCCCCATGTTCCCCCCCCCTGGCTACGTGCCTGGCTCCACTGCATGTGACCCTCCTTTTTCTGCTTACACACACGATGCAGCGCCAACTCAGTGCTAAGTCAGCACTGGCGGCTGCGCTAATTTATTTATTTATTTATTTAAAATACTCTCAAGGTATTTGAGAGTATTTGATTGAAAACGGGAGTGAGCTATAAAAAGATTTACAATGTGCACATATTAGTGAGCACATTCTTAAATAGGACAATATCATTGACGTTGGCGATCGAGGCGGGAAGGCGGTTCCAATCCAACGACGTTTGAGGCATGAAAGAATATTGAAATAACGATCTTTTGAAATTTGGAATGCCGACTTTGTGACTATGATCAATGCGAGCGGAGATGTAGGATGGTGGGTTAATTAGCTTTTGACGAAGGACAACATTTTGGTGGAATATTTTATGTAAAAAAAGACACAAACGTAATATTTTACGGTAATAAAAAAGCGATGTAAGCCTAACGGGTTTTAGTAACGGGTTTTAGGGGCGAAGCTCCTTAGGGTCTAGCCTTGTCCGTCCGTCCGTCCGTCCGTCCGTGCTCACATGAAAAGAAAGAATGTTTGCGCAGTCGACAGGATTCGAACTTGTGCGGGGAGACCCCAATGGATTTCTAGTCCATCGCCTTAACCACTCGGCCACGACGGCGGGACGAGTAGGGGGCTCTGAGATGTGGTAGTAACTCAAGAGGGGTTTCTGTCATAAATGAAACGTTGCATGTAGCCGCTCAATGTCTATACAGGAGAGGCCGCTGCGGTCAAATGCGTATATAATCGCGTTAAACTTTGCATGCATTGGCTCAACGTTTATAGACGAGAGGGTGCTGCGGTAAAATGCTCAAATGCGTATATAACCACGTTCCATACCACACATTCTCTTTCTGACATGGATTGTTGACTTAAGCGCTGGAGATGCGTTCCCACGGCTTCTAGCGGATCCAAGCTGATCCGCTAGAAGAACCACTGGCTCTGCATTTCACCGACTATAAAGCAGTAATAATGAAGTCGAAACGCAACCCGGAACTCAGAACTACCTATGAGCAATAAAAAAAATCAGCACCATCAGCACTACCTATGAACAATAAAATCAGTATCATCAGCACCACCAGAGCTTCGCCCCAATCAACATCGTTCACCACGTGGAGATGCGGTCATTTTTTTATGGTGGTTACGCTGGCGGTGCGGTGATAGTTTGACAGAATGAAACGGGCTGAGCGGTTTTGAATGGATTCAAGTATGGTAATTAGTGACGAGCAGCGATGACTTTTCGTTTTCTCGGCGCTGAGATGTATGTGCGAACCGGACTTCATAAACTGTTTTCGCGTTTCCGCGGTGCCTCAATGAGCGCAAGACACACACACAAAAAAGAAAAAAAAGAAAAAAAAAACACCTAATTATGTATTTGCACGCTGTTTGTTGTTCGAGTGCAAGTCCCCTTGCGACTGGAACGCAGCACAACTAATACAAAAGCGACATTTTCTTTTTTTGTGCGAGCGCAGCTTTTGCAACAGCACTATACTTCGTTTCAGCTTGGGTCCATACGCAGCCGATGCTACGAGCGCGAGCGTGTGGCCCTGAACAGTGCTTGCATTGCACGAGCGCGCGTGCTTGGCAGGGACACTGAAAGCCCGGAGCTCGCGCTTGTAGCATCGCCTGCGTCTGGACCCAAGCTGAAATAGGACCAATTTGCTCGAAACCAACCTAGAAACAGCGTCTGAGCTGAGACTGGGTAAAAGAAAGCACTGCCAGAGCCAGCGCACGAGCTGAGCGGGACTTGAACCGCGTCTCAGGATGCTCGCGCGCCCCAGGCTTTACAGTGCTTTCTTTCACCCAGTCTCAGCTGAGACGCTGTCCTAGCAAGCCGGTCCAGATCTCTCACCAAACGGTGTGTCGTTTATTTAAAAAAAACAAAAACAAAAAAAGAAACGGAGCCAGGTGATGCGCGTACAAGGCTTTAGTGCAGACTTTTATCAAGTCTTCCACATGTCTGAATTGGTGATTTTTGACGATCAATTCGCCAACAACGTAATAGTGATGAATTTGCCGTAATGATAGTATAAAATTAAAAACGCAACGCTAAATGAATCAACCCGCATAAAAAAAGTTGGTCGGAACGATACGACAAGAACAACGAATGTGCCCTTTGGAGAATATTATAAGCCGCAACGTTCGATCTGGCCTTTTACTCTGGTGCCTGAAAAGCGTCTCCCACTGCTGTGTTTACCGCGTCCAAAGAAGTGGTCCCTCGATTTCCGCCTGGTAATGTCATAAAAGTGTCATGCTGTCGCCGGTCGCGATCCTGGCGGTGTTCCAGCAGTGATGGTGGATGTAGCAGACGCCTGCTGCGCCCCGCCCCCTATAGTACTGCTGCGACGGATAAGTGTCGCAGCAGTACTAGGGGGCGGGGCGCAGTTTCGAATAGGGTCTATTGGACTGCTTGCAAGATGTAGACTTGCAGTCCAAAGAGTGGTCGAAAGATCGAGAGCTCGAGATCAAGTTCCTTGAAATTATTGGTCGCGCGGTGGTTCGTGTGCTTAGTCAACTTGCGCGGTAAAATATACATAACGAGAAGCCATAGTGCCCCTAGTAGCACACTTAGTTCTGTGAATATCCTTAGGATATCCTTAGGACGTCATAACGTTCTGGGATTGTTCTACGAACGTCCACGGGACACCCCAGAACGTTAGGACATCATAAGGACGTTCTAAGGACCTTAGAAAAAAAATGATAATGTTTAGTGGTAGCCAACGCAGCACCACTGCTGGGGTTTGAGTGACACGCTCAAGGGGTAATAAAGGCTAACGCTTGTACGGCAACCATCCACAGTAAAACGACAAAAAAAAATTAAGTTCACGATTTCCTAAGTTAGAGACGCTTGGTTGGTATTACGCATGTCCGTTATAATAATAAATGCAAGACAATGTAATACTCTGTCCGTCCCTGTGTTTATTATTTCGGTAGCGTGGGAGCAGAAATATTCGCATTAAAGTACGGCTCGTTCAAGGAAACAGGTACTAAACTTACCATAAAATACGGCGAAAAGCTCATCTGTAAAATGGGGAGAAGGAGCCGCTCGAGATTCACTGAAATGAATCAACTTCGGAAGGATCACCCTGTACCCTAAAATAGTACAACGTACGCCAAGAGATAGTAAACCTTTATCCGGAAACATCGCCATCGGTCACTCGTCACCAAATTTGGCGGTGTGCCGACAGTTCGCGGACTTCGCGAAAGCCTTACGTTCATTCGAGTATCCCCCCCCCAAATAATAAATACACTTCGATCGTCGCTGAAATAACTTGCATAGAGAGCGTACGCACTCTCCCGTTCAAGACCGGCCAGCGCGATGCAGCGCACACAATCAGGCTGGTTGTGCTATACAGCAGCAGCAGAAGCAGCAGCGCCTATAGACCACAACACGCGCCAAGTTCACATCTGCTTTACAACGAGCAACAGAGCCGAGCGGCGAAAGAGGCTCACGAAGGGTGTCGAGGACCACAGATAAATTTGACACGATGCAAGCATGCATCGAGAAAAGAGCCGCGCCCGCACGAGGAGAGGATAAATTGACGAAACAAAAGAATATAGTGCACCCTTCCCCCAACTCCCCTCCCAGAAAAAAAAAAAAAAAGAAAAGAAGAAAAGAGGAGAGTTCTCCCTTCTCAAATTTGAAGCCCCTCCCTCTTCTCTATTTCAAGCTCTTTTTCGGCCGGAATGTTGTATACACTGGGGCCCGAAGGAAGCTTTCCTCTTTCGCACATCTCCGCACAACATAACTTCCTCTTCTTTCCCCTTCTCTTTCTCGGCCCAAGTAAGGGAGTTGGCGAGAAAGAAAGAAAAGAAAGGAAGGCGTGTACTAAAGCCGCGTAATTTACGATTATATTCCGGGAAACTTTTCAAACACGAGGCTGGCGTCGATATAGTATACACCGCCGCACGCCGCGGCCGCCCCTGGCACCCAACGCCACCACCGCACTCAGCAAAAGGCGTAACGCTGTGAAGACGGCATCGCTGTATTTTACGATCTCTTATCGCTCTTTGTTGTTCCTTTTTTTTTCGTTGCTGCCGCCCTTCTTTTTAGTACGTGGGAGCCGAAGAATGTATTCTTTTGTTTTACAACATTCCGAAACCCGGCACACATTGACGGAGGGAAGAGCGTATGCAACAACTTCCTGCACAATGGCTCCATCCGGCTCGGGTTAGAAGAGCCGGCAGTGGTTCGGGTGGGGCTTAAAACCCTGTGAGACTCCTTCTTTTCTTTTCTATTTTTAGAAAAAAAAAGGGGGGGGGGAGTTGAAAGGGAGTATTATCAGATGGGTGCCTGGCTGAGTGTGCGAATAGCTGACCCGATGGAGAGTGTTCCATTGAAGCCCAGTGAGCTTACTCCCATCGCGTGCGGTATAAACTCGCCAACTGGCAAAGTCTGAAATCTGCTATTCAAACTTCCTGCGTCTCTCCCCATCGCGTAACGCGGGTATTTAGATATTTCTCGCGTCTGTATGTTGGTTGTTCTTATGTATCTCTCGGCATAGGCTGCATGCTTGGGACTGAGTGTGGTTGTGGCGTGTGACACGAAATCGACTCTGGACACGACAAAGTGTTGGAGACGAGGAGGTTGATTTCGTCTTTTTCCGATTCCGTGGATTTTCCTAAGAAACCGTTCTTTTCCTCCTTTCTTTACTCAGCAGATGAGACATAACACATAAGTGAATACACGCTTGCATCTCGGTACCATACTTAACTTTTTGTGATGTTTCACTGGATGTTGATGAGAATTTCGAAGTTGATAAGACGTTTATCATCATTCCTTGTAACAAAGGTCATGCAACATGCTGAACAGTTGTTTTCATGCGTCTTCTCCGAAGCACTTGAAGATTTCTGTATTAATTTTCGTGGTAAAAAAAAAGAGAGAAGAAAAAAAGATCTAGAATTGTTTTGCTTAACTAACGGGGGTTAAGAACAAATAAAATAAACAATAGTGCAGTTCAACAACTCAGTGGGAGAAAAAGGCTATCAGGCCTCAAAAGCAAAGCCTAAGTGCTACAATCGACAAAAACTCTACACGACGCTTTACACAAAAGTCACTGAATCTTGCTAAAGTAGCGCCAAGCTCCCCATATGGTCGCCGTCTTTGACCCATAGAATGATCATTTCTTCTTGAACGCTTCATGTTTGGTGAGCCGGTCCAAATTTTCGGTGTCAGGTTACTTCGTAAAGACATTTCTTCCGTACCGATGTTTTTTTATCCACACACCGGCAAAACAAACGCACATCTGCGCAACCGTCACCACAAGTGGCGTGGATACTTGGCGGCATTGAAAAATAATTTCTGTCTTGAAACACGCACAAAGAATACTATCACTGTAAAGAATTTGTGGAGATTAGCACGATTGATATGTTGATAACAAACACGTTGCCAAAGACGCTTATATTGGCGATGAACGCTCTCAGTGCGATGATGCTCTATAGTGATATTTGGCGCAACCGGTCCAGAACGACCCCTTCGAATCTTCGAAAATTCGAAGAAACCAAAATAGCGACTGCCATGGCAACGGAGACAGATCAGCCAATCGCCTTACGAGGTTATGGTCGTCTGCATGTAAGGATATGTTTGTGCCCGGCTAGCAGGATCACGAATATCGAGATTATTTTACAATTTGGTGCACGAAGGCCGCAGTGCATCATTTTCAAAGTATCGCTGAAGCCCCTCCTTCCCAAGCGTGACGTCATATCCAGAGTTCAGGTTAAAGTTCAGATAACGTTTACTGAATTCCAATGGTTTAATAGGGGAGGGCAGAAAGAAACTACCGGCGATTTACTGCTAGATTACAGCCAGGTAGGCTGGGTGGGGCACTGGGGAGGTGGGGGGGGGGGATGGGGTCGAGGAAGAGGAATAAGAAAAAAGAAGGGGGAAGGAAGGGGCTCTCTCACAGATGTGCATGTCGAAGCCCGTTGATCCCGAGAACGAAATTAGGGTAGTCAGGATGGTCCTTCGACTGTTCCATTCTCCGATCGGTTTCCACCATGCCTCCAGAGTTGAAAGTACAATCCTTTGGCTATATCGCTGATGGAGCCTCTTGTCGTTCTTGTCCAAACGTCGGACACTCCGGAAGGAGGTGGATGTCGTAGCACTTCACTTTTTCTTTTTCAGGGACCTTTTTAGCTTTTTTTTTTTTTAAGTCGGGGTCACACTGCTCATACATCGTATACAAAAGAGAGTCTGCAAACACGAGCCCCCGCAATATTCGTGGTTCGAATGCCGCGCGCCAATCTTTATCCTTGAACTTATTGCCACGCGGCATTCGAAGCACGGATCTCGCGTTTGTTGCGTTCGAATCTGTTTGCAGAATGTCTTTTGGATGATGTAGGAGAAGCTTGACCCCTGCAACTTAAAAAATTACACCATCTTCCCGAGGGGAACCATGGGGTGATGCGAAGTATCGCGGATCGTTATTAACGGTGTTAGTAATTGTTAGTAACGTTGTTAACTTGCGTGTTATTACGTTGTTAACTTGCGTTGGTTACCACACATCGCGTGAACGTTGTTGGAAACTCCGCGATGCTCCGCATCACCCCATAGTTCCTCTCGGGAAGATGGTGTAATTTTTTTTTTTGGTTTGTCGTGTCTGTTTTTTGCCTTCCCCCCCCCCCCCCCCCCCCGGGCACTGCCGGCGGCGCGCCGCTGAGATAAAGAAAGAAAACTGAACCGCGCCGCTGAGATAGAGAAAGAAAACTGAACGCGCGCAGCGCGCTACCGCTGCTTATTCACACTTGAAGGAGAGGAGACTAGAGGAGGAGAGTTGCGCATGCGCGCGCGGTGTGAGTAGAAGCGAACGCACGCGAAGTGCACGCAGCTGGTAGAGAGAGAGCGCGGAGAGAGTAACGCGCAGCTGTTGGAGAGAGGGAAGGAGGAGAGTTGCGCATGCATAGTGTGAGTGCGGACTACGACGCCGACGCCGACGCCGACGCCGCGGGACATAGACCCGAGCAAGAGATGCTCCGCATCTAAAATCCAAGACAATTTCACGCGCGTTTGATGATGCAAAGGAGCGGATCTGGTTCGCGGTTGCGATTCCCGAACGCCAGTGTCAATGCGCCTTTAGCGAGGCAACAACAGGCTGAGATCAAGAGTAGACGATGCCCACGACATGCACAACACAGTACAACGTGCTTCCACGACAGTCGGAGCCGAGAAGACGATGGCTGCCTGCTGTCTTTTGCGCGACGGCAGCTGGAATTCCTACAGGTGGTGGCGCTCTTCCTTTATTCGAGCTACTTTTCGCTCGTTTATACTATAATTTGTTTCATACCAAGTACGACCATATCGGACGATCCGGAGGAACCAATGGGGAAGAGGCAAAAGTGAACCATCACGGCGCTTGTTGTCTTTGTACCTTTTGCTATGTCACCGGCTGAACCAACAGTGCAAGTCAATGCGCCGTGAGCCCGCGTTTTTGTCTGTGCGCGATTGATTTAGCCGCTGCAGCAAACGCACAAAGACGACGAGCGCGCCGTGACGGTGCACTTTCGCGCTGCCCCATTGGCTCTATTGGGTCGTGGCGTTAGACGCGGTTGGACTTGGTCTGAAACGGTGTTATAGTTTATACCGACTCCCAGGAGAGCGCGAATCGGCGCCCTCATGTGACAAAAGTAAGAGCCATCTAATGCGTCTCTCAAAACCGCAACCATATCCGCACTAAAGCTGCATTCTCACTTGCGTTGGAGTCGCAAGCGCGAAACGAATTCGCTCAGTTTCGTCATCAAACGCACGTGAAATTTTATTAGATCTTTAAGCAACCGCGTTGGCAACCACTTCGCGATTGCGGTTTAACCGTCAGCGTGATTGAGGCATAGTGGCAGTGATAGAATAACAAGTTGTGATGACCGGAAGCTAAGCCGGTTGGTTTGACATGCTTACATGAATACCTGTTGAACGTAAAGGAGAAGCGATGGAGAGGAGAAATCAAAGAACCACACTGCTGGAATTCAACCTGAGCTAGAAACTTCGCCAAACAAAGTGACACCTGCCCTTGCCAAGTGTGTCTCTCTGAGACAATGGCACGAAAAGGGACCCCTTCCTTATGTGTTTTTGCCGAGAAAAAAGACACATAGGTCCCCTCGTTGTGATCCTTCGATTTTTGTGACAAGGCCACCGCATTGTTCTTTTTCGAGTATTCTGAGGAAGGCTCGTTTTGTTGGTTGAACTTGCTTTGGATTCACTGGCTTGAAATCCTTCGCTAAGGTTTGTCTTGCTCTTTCCCCAAACGACCCTGAGTCCAGAACTACAAATCCTCCCTCCTTGTCGGAGAGGCAAACTCTAAGGTCTTTGTGACGTAATTTTTCCACCATTGAGGCAAAGCTCATCTTTGGATTGTCCGAGCTTTGTACGCCTGCCAAGCACTCGAGACCTTCATTGATGACTTGTGAGGTTGCTTCATGAGACGCCTTGGATGCGATTTTTCGTACCATTAGGAACTTATCAATGGCGCTCAGCCTTGGTGGAAGGGCGAACTTAGGACATTGCTCAAGCACCCGTCGGGCTGATACTGAAAGGAAACATCCCCGATGATCTGGAGGGGCGTGCTTTTGGGTTCTGTCCTGACTCTTTGTGCGAGATGTTGTTTCCAAATTGGGAGAAAGCACATTTTCCAAAGGTGGTCCGTGGAGGATCTTGCTACGTTCATGTGGTATGAAAAAGCGTTATAGCTGACACTGATGGACTTTACAATTTCTATCACAGGTTGAAGTCCAGCAGTGTGGTTCTTTGATTTCTCCTCTCCATCGCTTCTCCTTTACGTTCAGCTGGTATTCAAGTAAGCATGTCAAACCAACCGGCTCAGCTTCAGGCCATCACAACTTACCTCTCTAGTTCTCTGAGCACATCTTTCTCTTGTTTTCACCTCCTTGACCCGCAAGAACTTTGTCATCTCATTGCAACCAATGTCTGCCGAGCAAGGCTGTTCGCCCGCAGCATTAGAGAGAGGATTCTTCTTGACGAGATAAGGTTTTTCTTCGGCTTCATTGCACCATCAGCGGGTCATGCCCGGCGAGTTTCGAAGATTTTGAAGTCCGAGGCCTGGTGGCAAGTTCGCATTCTGACTGATTTTCTGAGGGTCAAGTGTCTCAGCTATAACGCTTTTTCACTACCACATGAACGTAGCAAGATCCTCCACGGACCACCTTTGGAAAATGTGCTTTCTCCCAATTTGGAAACAACATCTCGCACGAAGAGCCAGAACAGAACCTAAAAGCACGCCACTCCAGATCATCGGGGATGTTTCCCTCTCAGCATCAGCCCGACGGGCGCTTGAGCAAGGTCCTAAGTTCGCCCTTCCACCAAGGCTGAGCGCCATTGATAAGGTCCTAATGTTACGAGAAATCGCATCCAAGGCGCCTCATGAAGCAACCTCACAAATCATCAATGAAGGTCTCGAGTGCTTCGCAGGCGTACAAAGCTCGGGCAATCAAAAGATGAGCTTTGCCTCAACGGTGGAGGAATCACGTCTCAAAGACCTTAGAGTTTGCCTCTCCGACAAGGAGGGAGGGTTTGTAGTTCTGGACTCAGGGTCGTTTTGGGGAAAGAGCAAGACAAACCTTAGCGAAGAATTTCAAGCAAGGGAATCCAAAGCAAGTTCAACCAGCAAAACGAGCCATCCTCAGAATACTCGAAAAATAACAATGCGGTGGCCTTGTCACAAAAATCAAAGGGTCACAACGAGGGGACCTATGTGTTTTTTTCTCGGAAAAAACACATAAGGAAGGGGTCCCTTTTCGTGCCATTGTCTCAGAGAGACACACTTGGCAAGGGCAGGTGTCACTTTGTGTGGCGAAATTTCTATCGCAGGTTGAAGTCCAGCAGTGGGGTTCTTTGATTTCTCCTCTCCATTGCTTCTCCTTTACGTTCAGCTGGTATTCAAGTAAGTATAGAATAACAAGATCAGCTAAATCAAGTACCAAGATTATCTTGCCTACAAAGAAAATTCTTGACATAATCCCATGCTGTGTTCCTAGTCAACTTGGCATTTCTGGAAATGAAGCGGCTGATTTAGCACTCAGTTCAGATGACGAGAAAGAAAATGACACGCACCAAATAGTATACAAAGATTACCAGAATTGTTTGAAACATTGCATCCAAGCAAAGTGGCAGACGTGGTGGAACAATGAAACGGTCAACAAACTACACGCAATCAAACGTTTTTTGAGCGAGTGGGAGAGTGCTGACATAGGGAGCGCTTCCATGAGGTCGTACTCTGTACATTACGAGGTCGTACGCTGTACGCTACGAATTGATCATTCTCGTCTCACACATGGGCACCTCTTGCCCCTGAATGTGGACACTGTAACTTACCTCTAAGTATTATTCAGATACTCATCGAATGCCCTCTGTACGATCAAAACCGTTACAAACACTTCTTACTGCTTTATAAAGTACACGTTGCACTATACCTGGCCTCACTAGGAGAGGAACCGATCATCCCATAGAGCTGTGTTTTTACCTTCCTCACAGCTCTCTGACTTTTACACCGACTGTGATTTTACTTGCTATTCTAAACGCAATGTCATGTTTTTTTACTGTTATACAGATTCATGTTCATAGTTTTATCACACATTTCGCTACTACAGCTCTTTTTTCTTATTAACCCCATATTGCAATGGTCCAAGCTAGGCGCAACAAAGCCTTAGATGCTGATGCACCATAAACACCTTATCAATAAATAAATAAATAAAGCACCCTCCACTTCGTGAATCAGAGGCGACGTGCGAGGACCATGCATGCTAAAATCAGTTCCCCTCTTTCTGCTCTATGCTTTCAAAGACGTTCGCGCTCTCTGGTGTGAAGAAGTTGTATACAATCCTAATTCGCCGGGTTTGGCTCCGCACAAAGCAAGTAGACTGTCACGTCTTCGTCTGTACTCACTGCTCGAACGCGTTCGAACAGTGAGGAGAGACCAGGGTGTAAGATAGACAGGTGGGGAAACGGCCCATAGAAGCCTACCGCGGCGCCGTGACCGGATTGTGTACTCGTCTGGTTGGGGGTACCCCGATTTGCGACAGATGGCGCTGCGGCGGAAGAAAAAATTCGAAATCGGATTTGCATGGTACTTTATGCGAGAGTGCGCAAAATAAACCGAGAGCACGACAGTCCTCCATTGAAAATCGAAACCATCTCCGTCAGTTTAGCCGGTCGCCACCGGTCGCCCACCCGGAGTGAGTGTTCGCGGTGCTCCGCATAGATGGCGCCACAGAAAAATAGAAAACCGAGGGGGACACAATCCGGTCGCTCATTTGGCTCTCGTTTCCCCACCTGTCTATTTTACACCCTGGTAAAGACGAAGGCAGGTAGCTTTCCGTCTACCCGTTAATCGTTCCAGTTAGAGCTCGGCTCTCAGGCGTTCCCTCTCTTTCTCTCTCTCAGTTTCTTGCCAGTTCCGTCGCTTTTCGTTCCAACTCGAGATGGCTTACGCGGACGAGCTTTGCTACGAGAGAATTCTGACAATGCCAACTTGAGTCTACGTTAATCATGTTCTCGTTTTCACGACAAAATTATCTCGCGCAGAATCGCCCAAGCCCACGAGAACGATTGGAACGAGCACTGCATGAATCTTGAAGGCGAAGGTGTGCTTCCTGTCCTTAGCACCGCATGACGCAATACTTTCGCGCTCGTCGCCGCGCTCGCATTTACTCGAATAAACGAGCGTTTCGGCTCAACGTGTTACTACACCAACAAAAACGTTTCCGGCTGAAAATGACAGCAGCCATTTTTCAACCCTTCGTTTTTTAGACGCTTTACGTTGCGTCACAAAACTCCACCACCGGAAGCGAGCCCATTAAAGGGTATTTTCTTTCGGAAGCGCCCGCATCGCGCTGACAACCTTGAATATAATTATACCCAAACATGGTAAACAAAAGAACGAAGGTATATGGGATCACTACCTAAACGTTATTTAATTCTTTTTTCATATACCGTATTTTCCGGACTATAGTCCGCATCCGGTGCATAGTCCGCAGGGGCAAATTTGGGGTTAAAAATAATAGTATTTTCTTAGACAGTTCGCACCCGGTGCATAATCCGCACCCCGTGCATAGTCCGCACTTAGTGCCTTGCCCGAACGTAAGAGGTATCATACATAGCACACCTTGACAAATACCTACTGTATTATCTCACAAAAAAGCTTTATCGTACATCAATCAACATTAATACACTCCGTTATTCATAAAATCCATCACGACTTGTCACAATGAACGATCTAGAAAAAAGCAAATCGTTGTATAGTCCGCACCTGCAGAATAGACCGCATCGGGTGAATTTTCATTTTTTAAACATGTATAGTCCGCGGACTATAGTCCGGAAAATACGGTATATTTATCCATTTTAATGGCGTAGGAGATTTGATCGCCTACAGCATTCTGCTGTGCTAAAGAGTCATGGGCTACCTTGTCGGCACTAATTTGAGCGATAGCGTGTGTTCTCACACTGCGCTGGCTAAACGGTTCTTCTCCAGGGATAAAAATGGATCCCAAGCACAACGTTAGACTGTCTTTCGTAATTTGAGCTCGTAGAATTTTCACCAACCTAGTGTATATATTTCACAAAGATCAGTCCCACAGTGTGGACTAGTAACTGAATAGGCTCGTGGCGGCGATTCCAAACAATGATGATGATAGTGACGGCACACATCTCACGTGACGGCCACCGTCAATTGATTCCAGAAGAAATAAAAACACACTTGGCTAGAGTGAGACTGCTGTCGGCAATCCATTAAATAATGGCAATGCGGTACTTTGACAGAGTGATTCAGTGACACTAGCGGAAACTATAATATATGAGGGAACAAAGAAAAACAGCAAAAAAACAAGCCTAGTAAAGGTACCGATTCACTCCTTGTCTGCCGTGTTCTGCGCAGGCCACTGGATGCCCCGGCATTGAAATTGATTGAATTTGAAAATCAAATAAGCACGTGTGTATACATGATGATGAGTTTGGTTTCCGAACCGGTTTGAAAAGACAGAAGCGAAGCTCTTAGCTGACTGTTAAGCTCATTTAGTGGCTCTAGGTTGAGCTAGCCATTAAAGTGAACGTTCCCGCCGGGTAAGTGTAAACTTTTTCATGGGTTTATTTCACGGTCTGTCTATCTTACGCTTCTGCTTCGAGACGCATAACCTCAGGCAGAATTAATTGAGGGGGGGGGGGGGGGGCAACGTTGTTGCTGCGCACCTCCTTAGGCAAAGGGCGCCTAAATATTACCATTTCGTTAATCGTTGCTCATCTGGCAAGTGACAAAATTCCTTATTCAGTCCTTTGCTCAATGTGGATGACGTCGTTCCTTCGTTACATTAAAGGGTTACAAAAAACCCAGAACGGATTCACGTACAATTTTGGGTGTAATTACAAAGTTGCATCAACCTAGAAAAAAGAACGGTGATGCACCTTAACCATAGTAGTGTTTTTTTTTCTTTTCTTTCTTTTATGTTTCTTGGTAAAAGAATAATTTACTCAGATTCCAGAAAGCATGATCGGGTTTTTATTTTCACCAGAGTTTCTTTGCAATCTCGAGCGTTAACTGTAATTGAGCGTGTTGCAGAGAGGCTGGATTTCATAGAGAGATCAAGTAAAACGACAGAGTTGCAATTCAATGGCGAACATCTCCCGCTCAACTCTACTGCTTGTGCGCATGCGTGAATTGGCGCTTAGCGAGAAAGATAACGGGTGGAGAGGCCTACAGCCCATTACTATAGCCAAGCTTCGAGGCACTAGCAGACGAAAGACGCTTCGGCCTTCTTTTTCCAGCTTGTATAGACCGACTCAACCCACTGGCGTCACGCCACTGCGGTGGCGCTGCTGTCGATGCTGCGCATGCGCAGACACTTCACTCCTCCCGAATTCGGTTTCTGCGCACGCGCATTGCCCACACCTGGTGTGGGCAAACGCGGGCTTGTTTGTAAACAATTTGTTGGTGTATTGCAAACGCGGCCCATAACCCACGTCACACCGATCGAGCAGTTGGAAACACTCTGATACCTACTACCTATACTTGGTTCCAGCTGAAGTCCAAGCGCAGCCGACGCTACGAACTTATAGGACCAATCACGAGCAGCGTAAAAAGCGCAAGGCCGTTTCTGATTGCTTCGGAGACGATAGAACACGTACAGAAACATGACGGACACCATGATGGTGCGCTTTTGACGCTGTATGATTGGTCCCGTCAACTCGTAGTGTCGGCTCCGCATTCTGGACTTAAGCTGAAACAGCAAGTACTAGGCCTACAGTGTGCCTGTAGTCTGATATAGTAGGTGCCAGGTATAGAAGCTGTAGCCAGTAGATGTTTCGCCTCAAGCGCGAGCTTCCCGCCTTTGGTACCGCTTCGTTGCACGTACAGCGAAAGCCCGACGGAAGGCAGCGAGCATGTTCTGCAGGCGGTGCATGTACTGGGTTCTTTTCACCTGTCGCCGACTGTACGGGCAGAAACTGAGAGAGAGAGAGAGAGAGAGAGAGTGAGGGAGAGAGGGAGAGACGAGAGCGGGGCCGGTACGCCAGAGAGCCGACCCCTGACTGGAACGATCGATGGGTAGACGCAAAGTCTAGCTCTCTACTCACTCTCTACTCACTCTTCGAACGTGTTTGAAAGCCTAACACTGGTGACCGGCTTTCGACGTGTGCGTTCGAACACGTTCCAACAGTGAGCAGAAACAAACGCAGCTATATAGCTCTGCGTCTAACCCCCCCACCCCCCCCCCCATCATCCCGGTCAGAGCTCGGCGGTCAGTCGTCGTCACTGCGCGTGCTCTGATCTCCCCTCATGCCCGGGTTTGTCTACCCGCGTATGGGCACACTGCTGTGTCGGCAAGACCGGGTCTAGGCCTGGGCTTTGTTCCGAACGTTTGCATCGTGGCCTCGCGATACCAGCTGGAAGACGAGGCCAGCGCCTCCTTTCCCCACTAAATGCCATCACACGTAGCCCCGCCCCGAGCTGTTGCGCCAGCATCGCCACCAGCGCGTCCTGCCGCGTCTCAGAACAAGCGCGACGCTAGCATCGAGGCGACGCCGAGAGAGACGCGTCTGCCGCTTTGCAGCGTCTCTCGCCGACCTTCAGCCTGTTTGCCACTTGGGGCGGGTCGGGCAGCCACTAACGGTTACGTCACGCGCAGGTCTTGCCCTTTAGTCTTTAGGGTGCCTTCCGTGCTCGACTTTGCTTATGACGTCTGCTTCTTTTTTTTTCTTCATTTTATACAATAAAGAGCGTGAAAGAGCGTCTCTCGGCACGGTTATGCGGAGCGCAAGTTCGTCTGCTTCTTGCACAGAGCTTGCGATAATGTCAGAATGACGAACTCTTATTAATTGATTGGAAAAAAAAAACAAAAAAAAACAAATAACGGATAGACGATGAGGCATCTAGTACTCCGTCTCATCCTACGATGGACTAAAGGCCAAAGCCACCGGCCACCATGTCCAGGATTCACGTTCCACGCTATACTATGACACGCTTAACATTGATTAGGGTGCGACGAATAATGCTCGAATCCAAAAGCGCCACTTCATTTTCTATAGCTTCGACACTGCGAACAGCCCTATATGTCTTGGCTTTCTTTGCGATGTAAAATTGTTGAGTCATTCAGCGCTCTTCGATTCGAACCACTGTCCACCCGTCCCACTCATCAGTGATCCGAGACGCGGGCATCGTTACGTGCATCGAAGCAAAATACCACACAATTTCTAAGTGAGCTGCATGATTGGATCTGGCGGTCCGTAGCTTTTGCCTTTAGTCCATAGTAGGGTGAGACGAAGTATAGCATTGAGGTATGCACACTATCCTTCCAATCAAAGCCAATCAGAGCTCGGTGTCGTTCTGTCGTCAGCGCAACTCCTGCACAAGAAGCAGACGACTTGCTCTCCGCATTCCTTCGTATATTTACGGTAAGCGCCTGCTTTCGGCATCGGGTACTACAAAGAATGTTATCAGGAAGGACTATATACTCCGTTCACCTTGAAGCTGAGACTGCAGTCAAAACCATGAGCGCGAGCTAGCGCGCGCGCTCCTGGCTTTAAGAAGTACCATAGCCTCCTCTATACTAACAAAGCCTGGCAGATGGCCACGAAACGCGGCCGCCGAAATTGAAAAGGTAGAGCGGCAGACAATGGATGGCGGGGGGGGGGGGGAGAGGAGAGTCATGTAGCGGGCGCCCCGCTGCGGCGGGACGCCGAAACACACTTCTCCCAAGCGATAAATGTCCACTCGCGCTCCTTGCGTTCATCGGGCTACCGCTTCTTTTGTCGTCGGGTTTGAAAACCATATTTCGGGTCTTCGCCGGTTCAAAAGCTGTGCGCCGAATACCAGGTTCCCCGAGAAATGCTCTCGGCTACCAGATTCTCGCGCTCTAAATCTGCGACCGGACATTCTATGGCTCCGTCGACGAGCTGCCCGGCTTTGTGAGTATAGACCTTTTCCGCGTACTCTCGCCCCCGACTGCCAGATAGGCAAATCCGGTATGGGCGATGAAAAAATATTAAAACGTTTCAACCTGCAAATAGTAAAAAAATGGAGGGGACACAAAACGAGAATGGGTGACGGTTACGCTTATCTCCTAAATGCATTCTAATGGCGTGGCGACGGCAAAACAATGTTTTCGCCCATACTGGAAGTGACGACAATTCAAGATGGCGCCGCTCTTGTGAAAAAGGTCTATAGAGAAGGCTATGGAAGTACATTTCTAGAGCGAGTGCCGTCTGCAAGAGAACGCTTCGAAGCAGCGACCTCGAGCTCTCGTGCTTGTGGCATTGGCTGCAGTCTCGGTTTAAGGGTGAACGGGCCTCGTGCGTGCAATACACGAACAGAGAGTGAAACGAACTGCACAGCTTGTACGCGAGCTGTCCGTGGCCTCCTTTGTTGTCTGCGGCCTGTCTGCGATATTGATTGTCTCGACTGAGGGATGGAAGCGCACGAGGGATGACTCCGAAGCGCGTACCGCAGTGACAGGTACGACGTGGATAGCTAGTGCGCATCGGCAGCATGCTGACAGCGGTGGACGAGCCACTTGTTAGGAAACCGTTTTGATTGATAATGGGTACGGTATAAAACAAGCAGAAACACACGCGCATTTTGTGTCTCGGAAGCGTAAAAAATACTCCCTCAAAACACGAAAATACTCCTCACAAATGTGTACAGAGCGCGAAATTGTTAATCACGTAAAAAAGCACTCGTCGTTTTTTTTGTTTTTATTATCATTTTCTTTTTGTCGAGCGCTAATTTTAGGTACCAACCTTAGAGGATTTTACTTAAGTCAACATAATCATTCAACCAACGTTAGCCGTGAAGTGTAATGTTTGTCGATATTTTGTTTGAGTAAAATACAAAGAGAAAAGAAAAACACAAAAAAAACTCCGATGTCTGTTTGCGCTAACTATTCCGCAGTGTCACGACCCAGTTCGCAGAAACACGACATTGTAACTTTTTGGTTTTGTTTTACTGATACACTTTAGTTCTGAAATTGTATTTTAGCCCTGTAGGCTAAGGGAACCACACAAGCAATTTCGCTACGCAGCTATTACTAGCCTTCCTGCAGCTGTAGACAAAAAACGATTTCATGTAATATGTAGTGCTCTGTAGGCAGTTATGCGTATTTCTAAACATAGTTGAAAGCCCTTCGCTCGCTCTTGTAACTTCTCATTCGCTCGCACATGGTGAGGAGTATTCGCAACTTCAACGCCTTATAGATGGCGGGCGGTAGAAGACGGCGGAAGAGACGGGGGTAGATTTTCCAGGATTTCCTTGCGCCTTGATCGCTGACGCTGGTCAGTGTGCTAAAATCAATTTATTTGGCTACATATACAAAACGTCAAGGCAGGAGAGTACCACAGGTAGCAGAGATGTTGACGTGCGTGAAGAAAATGAGCATGTTAATTTTTAGAAGATACGAAGCGGAGCACAACAGTAGACCTCTTGCAAAATCGAAGCCATCCTAGCGGCGTAGTGCAACGCAAAACATCTTGGGTGCCTTTTGGTCAGCGTTTCGGTTTTGATTTGCCAAATTTAATTCGCGACATCCCGTCATGACCAAATACAGTGCATGCACTTTCGATTATGTAACTTTCCTTAAAGTATTGGTGCGGTCTACCCATAGGGATGTAATGCTGGGGCACGTTTTTGGGGGGCTCCTGACGTACCGGAGCTTGTGCGCAGGTAACCAAAGGAAGAAGATTTGTACTGGGCCGATCATCGGGTTTCATCGCCTCAATGTACTAGGCTTCTTAAATGATCCTTGAACCGGAAGGGTCATGCCGCACTCTGGAGTGGTATCCAGACCGCCAGAAAGGTACGGGGGTGCGGAAGGTCTTACTCCTACTCCTCGCTGAGTCTAGGCAGGTATTTACGGCCACTGAAGGGCCGTGTTTCAACGGGGGATCTCACGAAGTTGAATGGGCGCAATGCAAGCGAGCGCTGACTTCACTTTCATCCAGTGCTGAGATGCACTACTTTGTCAATCGAAATTGAAACCATGTAATTCCTCTTCATGGCCAAAGATGTCCATAATGCAACGTGCGCAGTGTTGGATACAGGAATTTTTAGAAGTACTCTACTCCTATATTAACGCACTTGCTTTTTTCGTTAAAACTGCATGATGCACGAACACGCCGACCAGAACCATGCGTTAACAGCAGCACTAGGGCCGTCTCTGTTGCCGTACCCCTCCTCTGGTGCTTCGTTTGTCCGCGAGAATGCGAGTGGCGGGCTGGAGTTGCGAATGATGCAATTTATTTAAACAATTAGCAAAACTAACCTCAGTGAAACAGACTTCTCTTTCTTTTCAAAAATACACGAATTATTACTCCCAAAAATATCTGCGCCCGTGCGTCCGCGCTTGCCCCATGGCAGTGCCAGCAGAACTAGTTTGGTTACATGGGTAACAAAAGCAGAACAATGCACACAGGTAGTGACTAAGCTCTAAACCTACGCATACTCAAACCCCTCAGGCGTTTGAGTATGCACGGATCCACACTGAACGCGAAACCGCCGACTTTTAGCGGGCACGATATCGCGCC
This sequence comes from Ixodes ricinus, assembly GCA_037355805.1. Lineage (NCBI taxonomy): Eukaryota > Metazoa > Arthropoda > Arachnida > Ixodida > Ixodidae > Ixodes > Ixodes ricinus. Next base: position 26,232 of record JAZHYW010047071.1, read on the forward strand.
ACATAGAAGATCGACTTTTGAGAAACCTTTGGATTCCTTTCCGGCATATTAGAGAATTGTACAATTCCAGACGATTGTAATATAGTGCGACTGGTAGCATATACTGAAAGTAAAATTGCAGTCTTTCCATAGGTACTTTTTCTTCCACAGTTGTTTTTTTATTCCGCAGTATTTGCCCCTGTAAAGTACCCATTCCCGCGCACACCGATGCACCGAGGCCAAAACTACTCTTGGTCATAGGGTGCGTTTATATAAGAGGCGTTTTTATAGCGCCATTGACGTTTCGAAACCACGTTTAAAGGTTCTCGACGAAGTTAAGTCTCGCAATGCTAAGTGAGAGGAAAAAACCATCCTTCGGCAGCCTCAGAGCTACGGGACATTGCGGTAGCCATTGCTGGTCCCGGAGGGGACCAGATCGCCATACTCCGTTTTACACAAAGTCCGAACCCCAGCCCATGCCACCATCCGACGGATGCAATCAAGCAGCTCCAAAAGTGCCTCGTCATGAAGCTCATGTTCTTTAGGCTTTTACTTGCACCGGCTGAATCCATTGCGCGCAGTTCATGCGCCGTGATCCAGCACTTTTGTGTATGTGTGTGTTTTTTTGTACGCCGTGTTTCGCCAGGGATAGCAAATGTACAAAGACAGCGCCATGACAACGTACTTTTTGTGCCGCCTTATTGGGTCTACCCACTGGATAGTAGCGACGGCTGCGCTCGGATTTGGTGTCGAGTGGACAATAGCCAGCCGGCAACGGCCAGGCGGCGGCAAAAAATATGACATTAAGCAAAAAAAAAAAAAACTACCGAAGCGTTATTTGAAAGTGTGTTAGCCACAGCCAAGGTGAAAAAAAGCAACATTATTTTCTTTTTCGTGGAGTGAGTCAATTTTTTTTAAATTTATAACAAATTTGTTTGATTTAAATTCGACGATTTAATTAAAATAACTTGCTAGAAAATAGTAATTTTTTTATCACTAGATGTATTTTTCAACCTGGCAGATTGATTGATCAATTCGTCCGATCACTGATAACAATGGGGAAGAAAGAATTACCGCAAATGCTAACTTCATATAACTTGCTTTTAATGCTGTAGCAAAAACAACATTTTTGTTGTTCCTTACTATAACGAAAAAAACAGCTTAATCTTTTTTTTTAACCATCGAAAATTTTTTATTTGATTTTTTCTCTCGACTTTTGACTTGATTGCAAAAGGACAAAACTTTTATATTTCCCTTTTTTAGATGCGGAGCATCTCTTGCTCGGGTCCATGTCCCGCGGCGTCGGCGTCTGCGTCGTAGTCCGCACTCACACTACGCATGCGCAACTCTCCTCCTTCTCTCTCTCGAACAGCTGCGCGTTACTCTCTCCGCTCTCTCTCTCTATCAGCTGCGTGCACTTCGCGAGCGTTCGCTTCCACTCACACCGCGCGCGCATGCGCAACTCTCCTCCTGTAGTCTCTTCTTCAAGTAGCGCGCTGCGCGCGTTCCCCCGGAGGAGTGAAAGGAGGACAGTTTTGGGCGCGCGGGTCGCAGCGCCACGCCAGGGCTTTCCAGTGGGGTGGGCTTTCCCGCAACTCTGCGGCTGTCGTCTGCTAGCGTTTCTCGGCCGCTCGCGTCCGCCTCAGCCCAAATCCGGCCGGCCAAAAGAAATCAGTCAAGAAGGGAATAAATTAATTACGATCCGCGATGCTCCGCATCACCCCATGGTTCCCCTCGGGAAGATGGCGTTTTCTTTTTTCTTTCTTAGTTGGTTGAATAGGACGTTACGTAGCTAGAGAACGAAGTGGAAGGTAGAAATCAGGCTCAACGCTCTGATTTTCTCAGAAGAGCCCTTCTTTTTGCTCGTGTTCAGCCTTATATAAATTTTTCTTGCTCGATGATTGTTTGATTTGAATACAGAACAAATGTACATAGAGCATATAAAAAAAACGGTAAGTAAGAAACGAAAATTTGGGATTATTTTGCGGGAAAGGTTTGATTGAAATCGTCATAGCAAAACTTATCTGATTTAAATCATGATATAGTTGATGATTTAAATCATGATATAGATGATGATTTAAATCATATAATTTTTTAGCCTTTACGCTTTTTAATTATATTTAAATAAAGGGCACTGACGGATTCTGTTAAATGTACGCACTGTATAGAAACAAAAATTGACAAGCAATGTATTAATTTCAACTAGGGCTAGGCAATTGATCGATTAACCTTCTGATGAATCAATTAATCCTTTATTTGCGACAAATTCGTTTAACCTGGTAACCGGTTGAGTTTACAGTTAGGCATTTCATGGAGTAAGTAAAAATGCTTTTACGTTGCCTATAATATTAAACTGCAAATTCATTATCAGTTTTAAAAATAATGTAAAAAGGTCTGGACGTGGTTTTCTGTTTTTTTTTTCTGTGTGGTTACAACGTTGATCAAGTTTCAAATGAGGCGACACATTTCGCCTTGGATCGCATACCACGAAGTAGAAAAAAGGGTAGCAGGGGCACCCTTTATATGCTATGACTGAAATTCAACGCAACCGATTAAACGGCTAATTAATCGACTAAAGGCTAGCAATTAATTGGGTTATATTATTAATCGATTTGACCCATTTTCAACGCGTCGCGGCAAAACGACTGCGTCTAACCTTGCATCTACTTTCATTCTGTACTTTTCCGCCTCTTTTTTCTCCCCTCTTAAAACCAGCAATGTCAGCTTCTACATTATGTTGTGCTTCGGTCCCGTCTTTGCTGAAACGAAGTGTCGTAGGTATTCGATGCCTATTACTGCCACTACTCGGCGTGGTAAATCGATGTTATTCGTATTTATTTTATATGGTCACGACTTCAGAAGGTAAATTTTAATATAAATCAACGCCAATAGGCAAGCAACATCGTGTACAAAAGGGAGCGACATTGTTGTGGAAGGTTTGGTTGTTTGGGCCTTTCCGATTGCGTACAATAAAACAAAGGTAGCTTTATCGTAAGTGATGTCAGCATTCCTATGCAAGTTTGACACCTTACTTGCCCAAATATTAGCAATAAATGTATTATAATAGCAGAATCGCCATTTGGGTGTTTTGTAATTTAGAGTTTTAAAACAATCCATCATTAGAATATTCGGTTTAAATATTAGGTATTTCCAGCTGTGCTCAGCATTAAAGAACAGACAGGGGTATTGTTTATATAAAGTGAACAAATATTCGAGAAAATCGTGTAGGCTGTGGTAGCAGGTGCCACAGAAAAATATATTTGCTTGACCGCTGGATTTTTTTGTTTCTGGAATTTCTAGAAATGTATCATCATTCCTCAGTATGCCTAACTCTTTCGCCAGTATCCTCAGAAGGTTAGCTAAAGTAGCATATATAGTTTATAAACACAAGGCCAAAGCACGTAAGAATGTTAAAAATTGCTTAAGTATACACAGTATAGACTATTGTTTGCTACATTGTAAATGGCTTCCACACAGGGGAGCAAATATACGGGGGGGGGGGGTGACCACCTCCCTCCCCCATTTAAGGTAAGGTAACACAAAGTCACCTTCTTGTTTATGAAAAATATTTATATACACCAGCGAAAAGTTAAGTATTTGGTGACCTAGCAAATATTGGGTCAACAAATAACGTTTCGGCCGTAATGTCAGATTTCAGCAGACTCGCCCCCCTTTCCATTTTTAACCCATAAATCCGTCCCTGTCCACAGTGCTCCAGCATTGTCAACGAGCTACTTGCGGGAGCGCGTGAGAACGCAAGAGGGAGTCACGTGCACGTGCTCTTCTCGCAGCAGCGCGGTGCTGCAGCACTGTGGAAGGTACGTTAGCTTGGACAAAGTTGCGCAAAATAGCTGATGCCGAGTAAAAGGGGGAGAAGGAACAAGAAAGGTGCGAAAAAAATATAAACAAACTACCTTTTATCACGGAGAAAGTATAATTAATTATGTGTCTATTTTAACCGCCAGAAAGCTATCAGCGTGCTTCGCGGCGTCCTCTGAAGCCTCCGAACGTGCTAAGCTCATGTAACCATCCAATCCCCCAAAGAATTCCGCGTCGACGGGAGAACAAGGTCTTTGTTCGATGCCGCCACGGGGCCAGGAATGACCCATTGATAAAAATCGCGGCTTCACGGAAAACACGGCCTGGCGCGGAGGCAGGAAAGAATGCGGAACGATTCAGATCACGGACACACAAGGCGGCGCATATCCTCCATCCCAAGCAGCGAATCTGGGACCTCGGCGGCGGCCGGGTGACAAACTGACAACTCCGCACCGGCACAACGCCCAGCCATTCACTTGCCGGCTCGGCGGCATTCTGTACAGCTGGGCGGCGCTCCACGAGTGCGGCTTGCCGCGAGGCGCGTCGTCGTAGCTCGGCACCAGGCAGCCAGCCGTGACTGTGCCCTTGCGGGAAAACAGGGGGAGGACCACGGCTTCTCTCGAGCTTCCACCCGGATGAGCCCATTTCCCTACTCCGCTTAGATGGACCGAACCCGAGGCAAGCATTCGTGTGCTCGCTCGCTCAGAAAGCGCTGCGTCATGGCTTCCTCCCAACGCCGAAATGGTTCACGATGTTCGAGATGGAGTAGATGCGCACACTTGGTTTCATCTGACGAGAGACCGCGGCGGAAGCTACGGGCCATCCTAGCCAATCCAGCGATGAGAACGGATCGCGTGACTGACGCTCCCTGCTGAAGATCACGTGACAGTCCCATGCGTCGGACTGCATCCGATGGATCGTAGCGTCCCCTGCAGCTCATCGAAACGTGAAAGCGAAGTATAGTAATCTCGGAGAGGGGGAAGTAGTGACGCGGCATATATTTACGACACACGAGTTGCCCAACCTGACCCGTAGCGTTCTCTTCGGTTCCATCTCGACAGGAGGAAGAGGAGAGTAGATGCGGAGGGGCCACGTTCTTACGGCAGGGACGTCGGCAAGACCCCCAATCGTCGGGGGGAAGGGCACAGGTCTCGTGGGCCACATGGCGGAGACTATACGGCGCAGGTGCTGGTGCGGTCGCTCCGAGGCTCCTGCTGCCGGTTTGAGGCACGCAACAGCTGTGCTGTGGCCTCTCCCTTCCCCCTTCTGGTGTCGTCGTCGGAGAACGGGCTTCCTGTTTTCCTGCTCCTTCCTCGTATACCCCCCGTCCCCCCTTCCCGGAGTCTTCTTGCGGATGTGGCAAGCCTTTTGGGAAGCGCCAGCCCGCCGCATTAACGTATCCGAAAGTATGTGTCCGCGTTGTTGCGGCAGAACCGGACTAATGAGCTGGTTCTACAGGAACGGAGACGGCTGGGTTTGATTTCGGAGCAGGTGACGAATAAAGGGACGCTGCTCGTATACGTTTCTCGCAAAGAGATTATGCGCAAAAGAAGTAACTGCCAGGAGTCCGCCATTGGTTTCGTCGGGAATAGTGTGCCCACCTTCTTTCGTACATACACTATTAGAGTGATGAGGCTCGCGTACTGTCCACAAGCAGCCAAGCTGGTCACGCGCGTAATTTTCATGGATACTTATAAACAACACACTTCAACGCAATCCTCGCTCAGGACATGTGTTCGTAGCACGTTTGTTTCATACACAACGTATGCTTCGAGACCTGTCTGTTGACAGTTTTTGTATGACCAATGTTACGGGACCGCCATACAAGGGAGACACGCCTGAGACACTGTCTGCAGTCTGTCATTTGTACGATGTTGTAGAAGAGCGAACAGCGGCTTTAAGCACCGTCTCATTTAGGCGGTGTTCCAAAATTTGCTCTATCCGACTCCGGAGTAAAGGTTTCGTACCTTGGCGTTTCAAAACTTACTCGCGCTTACTCGATGACGTCAGAACTCGCGTTCCAGAAGCGGGTTGTTTACTCCGGAGTAGCTACCCACGCTACCCTCCTCGATCGGGGGGTAACGCCGGATCAAATCGAGTAAATAGGTCACGTGATCTGTTCGTCGTCTGCTTCCTGCGCCGACAGCCGTCAAAGCTCGTTTGCTGCCGCTGGTTTTGGCGGCAGACGTTCGAAATAACAAAGAATGAGATGCAGCCGTTTATGTGTGGTTATTGAAATTTGCTATTTTGAACGCAGGAATTGATTGCACCAGATCCAGACCGTGTACGTTCCCTCAAGAAGGTATACTTGTTATTGTCAGAGTGCGAGCGTAAACAGGAGCTTCTCCGCATCCTTGTCCTCGGCGTCGGAGGGAACTCCGTATTCTTACGTTAAAGGATGAAAATGTTCGAACGCAGTAGATAATGTGGAAATGTTTGGGTGTTTTTTTCTCCCCAGAGTGTGTGTAATGAGAGGATAACGCTTGTAAACCAGTGAAGGCATCGAAGATTTTATGTATACGATCAGTCAACAACCCCACCACATTTCCCTCCCTAATAAATTGTCTATAGCGGTTTCGAAGTGCTCTCTGTGATTTTATAATCATATTCGCGTCAAAGCGAACGTAAGTTGCATATCACTGTTGAGAAAGCCCCATGCGCTCTACCGCTACACCGTGTGGAAGCAATATCCGCAAAACGTAATCGGTGCTAATTACGATGAGTTGAGGCTGTTTATGGCACCTGGACTAGACTTACAGCGATCGCGCAGATTAATCAAAACAAAAATGTTGATGTCTAACTGAAAGGAATAAGTAATTTTTATCTCAATATACAGCCCAAAAGGAAGGTGAGCAAAAGGAGCTGGTGGAGCCATCTCAGAAAAAACCGCGTCGTCACTGTCAAAGCAAAACTTCGAAGCGGTTAACATTATCGTCTCTATGTGGTTTCTCCATGATCAAAAGAAATCGTCTGCTATTTTCCGCCATCGCTGCTATGTTTTCTTTTTGCCGTAGCCCGAGACGAAGCCAATCCGCGTAGTATCCAGGTGATTATCCCGGCCGTTCCAAAATCGAGTCGCGGATCGTTTACTCGTGATGTCACGTGGTATTACCCGCTGACGTAGGAGACAGGTTACTCGGCTAAGATTTGGAACATAGCCATAGGGAGCGAGTCATTCGCCATAGATTTATCGCAATTCATCCACTTTGTATAGATAACAATGAAACATAACGAGTTAGAAATTAAAAGTCTACGATCAATAAAAACGACTATATTCCGTCACAACAAGTTGTGTACGGAGATATCAAAGAAAAAGACGCGAGAGAGTAGCCGCACAAAATGATTTTTTTCCACCGGTGTTGGTGCGAGAACAAACCTCGATTCGAAAATCTGTACGTCCGCGCCCGCATCCTGCAGAGCTCCAGATAACTACGATCCATTTTGAACATTGACACAGAAAGATATTGTTTTCGAGCTACTTTCAAGTTAATATGCCTGGTGACTGAAACTCTGATTAGAAAATTTATCAGCGAGCGACAGTAAGAAGACAAATTCAGACGTGCCTTCTCTTCACACCCTTGCCAATCACGTATACGATGGAGAAACCACAGCACGAGTCGCAGGGTGGACATGGCCTCACGTGCATTCCTCATAAAAAGTAACTCAAGAGCCCGCGTCCAATAAAAACAGGTTCCCTGCTCCTATTTGCCAGAAAGTAACCACGACGTGACTTCATTATTAAAATAAGTAACGAGTTGGAACAAAGAGAATGACTGGGGACGTGATAAGAATACGTTTACGCTTCACCTTTCGCTTTTGATGCTGTATAAGGTTACATCACAAGATATTTGGTCTTTCACCTTCTCAACACTTGACATCCCCTCCTCCCTTCCCCTGTCTAGAAAATTCCCAGTTTCAGGATCCGGTCGGGTTCATCGTTTCGTCTATTCCTTCTGTTGTCCTTGTTTTCTGGCGCTTTCGAATCTAAGATGTACCAACTTGCCCAACTCTATATTCTTCTTCAAATTCCGGCCGGAAGTTGACGGGGGCATGTGGGGAGATAGCGCCGTCACCCGTAACTAAGGTTTCTTTTGTTCGTCGAGAGCTCTCTAGGTTTCACATCGAGGAATTTTAGGTTAGTTTGACATGTAAACACTCAAATTTACTTTACACCTCCCCCCTCCCCCCCTTCCTTACCATTTTTAAAGGTTGAATGGTTTCTATTATGCCCTTTAAAGTGTAATTTCATGTCACGGCCACATGTTAGCAAAAACAGAGGGAAAAATGAGCAATTTTCCCATTAGCAAAAATGGGGAAAAAAAAACAAAAAACGACATGTTTCCGCCCGGGATCGAACCGGGGACCTTGCGCGTGTGAGGCGCACGTGATAACCGCTACACCACGGAAACAGAGATACTGTGCTGCCACCTGAAGCGAGACTCGGAAATGTGCTATTCCTGCTGATACTTTCCCTCGAGCTCGCTGCCTTGCTCCCGCAATCCAAATAGAAATTACAAGTTACCCAAATCTTATTTTTTTAAATCGGAGTACGCAGAATGCGTTTGGCCACATTGTACGTGTATCCAAATCAACACCATGACCAGCATACAGTACTGTACCCTCGGTACAGCGGATGTTGACGTTATTACCTCATATTTTGTAACATTTAGGTTGTGCCTGACCAATTTATAATCCCCGGTTGTGCATCATTTATGAGCACGTAAACTAAAGAAATGAATGAATGACTATATGCCCATTCACCGATGCCCCAGATCCCTTCGATAAATAAATAATAAAAAAGTGCCAGGCCTACCGAGCTCACATACAGAGTGTTTTAACAACACTTGAAGATAATTTTAAAACAAGAACACTCAAAATGAACACAAAGTGATTCATTCGGAATAACATTATCAACAGCGGCGGACGTCTGAGTACGAGCAAAACTTCATTATTATCATTGTAATTACTTAAAATGCATTAATTTTTTTCATATTCGCTTTATGGTGCGCATTTCGATAGACATAGTCCCAAAATTACCCAGGCATCAACAAGAATGCTGGGAATGCATGTCTACGCGCCACACCCGCTCGCCTTCCTGGTATACAAAGATTCCAAGAAACAAACAAAACAGCGCAAAGACGAGGACTGTAGTGAAGGAACAACAGGGCACAGCGCTGCAGCGCTGTGTCCTGTTGTTCCTTCTACATCGTCCTCGTCTTTGCGCTGTTTTGTTTTTATCATGTCTGCTTACTAACTATACTTCGTTTCAGCTTGGGTCCAGACGCAGCCGATGCTACGAGCGCGAGCGTGTGGCACTGAACAGTGCTTGCATTGCATGAGCGCGCGTGCTTGGCAGGGGACGCTGAAAGCCCGGAGCGCGCGCTTGTAGCATCGCCTGCGTCTGGACCCAAGGTGAAACGAAGTATAGCCCAAACTTCTACGTTAATCAACTAGATTCCAAAAAAACAACCAAAATAAGGCGTTGACGAACGCGCATGCAAGGTGCCTTTTGTTTTAGGCTTTTGCTTTGGAGCAGCTACCGCTGAAGACTCCAGTACCTGCGGCGCGTACAGGGACGGACGCAGGTATTTCCAGAGGGGGAGAACGTACCATATGCTTGAAATCCCCCCCCCCTTTCCCCGCCTCAAATTTTTACATACGCAGAAATCAAAAGGGGTGTAGGGACATCCGGACCCCCCCCCCCCCCCCCCCCCCACACACACACACACACACTCCTCTGAATCGGCCACTGAGCGTAGACCGTATACTTTCCCAGCTTTATCGTTGATGGTCGGATAAATCAGCAACAGCTAGGTCTCTCAGGAATATGTTGTCCGTCGTTCAAATATGCTAGATAGCCGTTTCTAGAAGTCAACATACTAAAGCCTTCTCTTTGCCATCCCACGGCGAAGTTAGGATGTCTATAATTGGTGCCGACTTTCTTTGTTTATAATATATTATCGGTCGTTGTAGGTGACACACAACTTGAGCCAACGCATTTTGCTACTCCGACTTTATATGTTCGTTTTGTTTCATATACGACTGTGACGACATGATGCGACTCCCTTTGTTGCGTGGACAAGTCTCAGACCAGCGTAAAGAATTATTTTAATAAATCAACTATTAACACTCCCCGCCATAGTTTCCAGGAAAATATGGTGTTCTCTGATGAAAGTGTGAGCATCTCGGCCGTCTTTGTCTCACCTTGTTTCAATAAAATTACACACAAGAAAGCGTGTGTTTTTTTCTTGTTTTGCATAAAAACGTGAGCACAAGAAAAAAGTTCGTAAATCGGTGAAAAATTTAGCTATAATAAGACCAGCGGTCAACTAAACTTGGTTTCTATTCGTGCCACAGGTGCTCCATATTTAGATGGGAATGAGCGAACTTGATGTCACTTTCCAAGCGACCAGCTTCGCGGTTTGTCCGGTCTGGCTCGTTAAAGCCATCCCGACAAAATTTCCAATGTAGACTTTTGGCAACCCGCTTTTTTTTTCCTGTTGCGAAGTTTGGCGATGAAGTTTCATGAAGGGGTGCCGAGGTGACGGACAAATGCTGTCTTCCAGCGTGTGTATCGTTCAACTGAAAGAAAACAAAAACAGAGCAGCACAGACAGAGGTCAGTCATATTTAGTACGCTTGAGAAGCACCTGAAACTAAAAAAGACCAGGAGCGCGGACAGATTCAGCACAGGACAATACAGAGTTGCCACGTGCCTCATGAACCTATGTTGACTTTCTACTCTGAATCAGGGTTTCTGGTCAGGTAAAGTTTGCGCCTTCTAACTTCTCGTAAATTATAAACTATTGAAAAAGAACGACATGAGCAGTTATAAATCCTATAAGTGTCCATCTCATCTCGGATAACTGGGTACCTCTTAAAAACAATCCTGAACTAGAAGTCAAAACGAATTTCACGCCCAGGAAAGCTCCTGTCATTAGGTGGTGTTGCCAAGGGGCGACGACTCGTATGGCAGCTGGCGAACTACATGATGCACTGTGTGTGCGTGTCTGTGTGGAAGGGGGAGGGGGTAGAACTCACCTCAGGAATCATTGCTCCACGTGATTCAGGTCATAAACGAATCTCACTACGGTTGTTGTTCCCTTCGTATCCACTCTAGCCTGCCCTTTTGTCTGCAAAAAAAGAAAGAGAGAGAGAGAGAGAGAGAGACGATTGCAATATTATTTTGGAGTTGCAGACTAACAATCGCGTCTCTTCAATGTGACCACGCGACCTTTGTAACAACAGACAAAACGAACCATACAGAATAAGCTTGACCTTGCTGACAGTGGTTGTTAAAAGTTCGATGGGGGCTTCGTCCGCAAGACCGTCTTTATTCCCCGATCTCTCGCTCTTTGCTTATACAGATACGATAGACGTCCTCTTCCATTTTGTTCTTCATGGGCGCCGCTCTAAATCCACGTAGGACACGTATTTTTATCTTTCTAAGGCAGCCTGACCCTCCAGAACGACCGGTCGTTGCCGTCCCCCCAAACACCCAAAGCCGGCCGGCCAAGCGTTCGGAGTATAATGCGCCTTGCCCATCCGCCGCCCCTTTTTATAAGCTCTACAACAAGAGGCTCGGGGAGAAGCAGCAGCGAGCGTTGTGAAACTGAGCGTTGTTCTTTCGAGCAGCTCGGCGTCTTCAAACCCCAGGGATGTCGCAAGGAGAGGCCCTCTGTTTGCAACGCCGCGGCCTCCGCCTCACAAATTATTACGTATCCCCATCGAGTTCACCCCGTGTTTTCTTTTATTCCTTTAAATCTTGTCCTTTCTTTTTCCCCGAGCCGAATCGCTTCTCGGGAGACGGAGAATTCACTTTATTCTGGCTCGTCCGCCGAGCCTTCTCCAGGCGACCCGTGCCCGCCACTTCATCCTCGCTTACAAGTTAAGGTTATTGTCTGTATGTCCTCGCTTCCGCAAAAACCAGCCCCATTGGGTCGTTTCTCTTCTCAGACCGCAACAATTACGTTCCCCGCTTTCAGGCAGGTGACACGAGCCGGATGCGCAGGCGCAGACACACTGCACTGCTCGGTGTTGCTCGTGTTGTCGTGCATTGTTCCCTTTGCTATACCTATACCCGGTTTCCCCTTAGTATGGACCGCAGCGAACACTACGTGCCATGCCGGCCAATCCTGCGCTGTGAGGACGAACCACGTGACTGTGAGCCCCGCGTGTCGTGGCGCTCCTTCCTGAAGATCACGTGACGCTCACACGGCATGTGACTGGCTCTGGGGCTCCTATAGCGTGTCGTGCGGTACACTGTAAGGCGAAATGGAGTATAGAGACAAACAGCATTTGAAGTTCGCTCACACACACACACGCAACGTCTACGCCAAAGGATAAAAGAGAAAAAAGAAACTTTCCTTTTTCACCTTTTTAACTGTCAAGTGCGCGTTAACTCGCCGGCGCGCGCGCGTGTTCAGCGAGTTTGGAGAGGGAGCACGAATCAGCTGCGACTACGGACTCGAGAAGTCGAAAGAGAAGAACACCTGGGAGGGCGTTGAACTCCGCCGCTCCCGCTGCTCCCGCTAAGAACGAGCTCAAAACTGTCGGCTAAATGGCGATCTTTCGACGCAATTGCCGCGCAAGTCGACGTCTTTTTTTTATACACAAAACACGAACATATAGACAGCCATATATGAAGAAACATATACAAACACACACGCAGATACACACGCACACGCATATACGGACGGTCGAGATGGGATATCTTCCGATTGTTTCGGCGAGAGGACGTGAGAGACAAAATGCGAAGAGTGGGGTTTGTCTCGGGAAATTCGGCTTCGGTTTTGCAACGTGACCCGGACAACGAATAGCGTGCGTTATATACGAAGTTCAGGATAATAGAAATCTCGTCGTCGAATAGTATTTTTGTATCTCTTATAATTTCTTCTTTTCGATAGAAAGGTGCCGGTACAAAGCGAGGCACGGGGAAGAACGGATGGTGCTTGTGTGTAAGTAAGGGAAAAGCGCGGGGGAGGGGAAGAGGGGGGGGTTGGGGAACCTATCTTTCCGCTTTTTGATCCTTTTATTATCCAAAGCGAACTTGGTTTCTTTATTATTTCTTTATCTTTTGGCGTATAAGTCCTTTCCCTTTCCCTTTGACCCTTGGTACTGAAAACCTTTGTCTCTATGCTGACCATTTTATCTGGAGGAGGCCTCCTCGCTCAGTTCGAGCGCGAATGATCGCTTTTGGGCTCGGAGGGATTGAAGAACACTTTCGAGAATCCGTCGCGCGGTTCTAGAGTATTAAGAGAGCGTCGTGGTACGCACGGCGCCGCTAAATCGACGGCTTTTCCAAAGTGGTGCGCGCGCGAGTGAACTGACCGCTATTTAGCTGATCGACTCTATTTACGGGAGATCCCCGATGCCCTTTTGTACCCTCTCGGGCGACTGCGTCTTCTTCTTTAGTCTGTTGTTTCTATAGTAACGCTATCGTTAAAGTCATTGAACGGAGGAGTCTTCCCAGATTTACCGGATGGCTATTGCTGCCGCTCGTTCGAGCAAACCGCTGCTTCGAAACTGAACACTCCTTCATAGAATTTTTTCCTCCGTTTCATCGGTAACCACGTAAACGGCAGCTTGAGATTTTAGTCGAGAGTAGAAAGAAGCTGTTACCGAAATTCCATTTTTGCTAAACGTGAATCGCGCGAAACAATTCAGAGAGAAAGTGTGTTGTCCACTTACTCGTCGCGCTAAGGATGTGGTCACGTATCTAGATAAGTAGCCGATGTTGCGATGAATACGTTATACCGATAGCTGTGTCTCATGCATACTTAGCATCTGTTTTACAAATCTGATTAAAATAACGAGCGTTAGGTGGTTGAAAGTTGTACGTGAACAAGGAATATACCCGAAGACACTGCATGTTTGCTAATCTTGAGTCTTGGTTCAGATTTCTGTTATTAATTCTGATGAACCTGCAATAGCAACACGTGTCCAGTGCTCCTTCGTGAGTCGTATGCGGCAGTGGTGTTTAACATCTCAGCTAAACGCACAAACTTAGGGCAGTTGACCAATAAGCATATTTCGCTTTGGAGCATAATCAATTAGTAACAACAAATCTTCTCTCTTTTTTTCCTTTTTTTTTGCACAGGGGCAAAAATGTTGCTTATAGCTTAGTTGCTAACGCTCGAGTAACACGCAATATAAAGCTCCTAAAATTAGAACTCAACAATATTTTTCGGCCTTGTTAGAGACAATACGCGGGGAGAGGGCATTTCCAATTTTAATTTATTTTCTTATCTCCAACTACGGGTCTCTGTTCCAGAAATCCTATAAATATATTAAGTTTCTTGAGCGAGAGGGAAATCCGTATGTGTTTATGTGTTTTAAGTGTCAGGATGAGTGTGATAGAGGCGCCCTTCCTTGGTTTGGCACACAAACCCTTAACTACTAATTAGTGACCCCCTCCAACCTACCGCATTGAACACAGTTTAACATTGTGTAGAAGAAATGCGTATATATGCGAGCGACAAATATCCGTACTCCAAAGCGAAGGGTGCTCCACGGCAACCGCTCAGAAAGCAGTGCACGCCGAAATCCGGAATTGTTAGCCAAACCCAATTACAGCAGTTCTTCCCCATTTCAAGCCATCAGGACAGCACAGCTTAAATGCAGATTGCAGGAAGGCGCTCCTTGCGCCTAATATGCACGTAAACGATGCGCACGTGACGCAGACTACGCAGGGCTCCGTCCGACTCCATCCACCCGCATATGCAGCCGGGGCGCGCATCACCGGAAAGCATCGTTGTTTACGGCTCCCGCTTGCCCTTTAGACGTGGCTGTGAGCGCAATTTCTTAAACGACTGAACCGCTTGCGGGCACGTCCGCCTTAAGCAAGCATCAACGGAGGGCGCCACAAATGCTGCTTCGTAAGCGAACTATGTTCTTCCGCTCCGCGCAACGTAGAGCGGGTTATGCGTGCATTAATATTGCAGGAGATGCGAGAGAGTTGCACGCAAGGTTGCATTTGAATGCGCACCGATTTGAGGATAATCTAATCACACGCGAAATAATTGGCTAATTTGTTCTGAGTGTTTTCTTTGATTCGGTTCTTCTCTATTGTTCCTGAGGGCTACGTTGAAATTCTTATGTGCCATTGCACTAAAGGTTGCATTAGTGCAGTGGGAGGCATGGATCAGCGGCTTTTCTTTCTTAAGTTTTATACTGTTTTTAGCTCCCCTCCCGATTTACCTACAAGTGATGCTCTATCTAGGGCTCAGTAATCGGCTAAGAACCTTTGATCACGTGATTTTGCACTCATCGTGCGATTAGGGTATGTAACGTTCATTGAGATCTGTGCCTTTTGTTACCTTTCCAACGTAAGGGAGAATGGGAGAATGAAGAATGATTGAAGCTGCTCACGTGGTTATAAAACCATAAACGTCAGTATGGTATAGCGGCCAAGAAACCATATAGCGGCACCAAAAGGTGGGAATGAAAACGTCCTGCGTGCTTTGGCTGGCCGTGATCCAAGGGCTGTGCTTCAAATGTTAGTCGGTATGAAGCGTCCCTGTTGGCGGAGTGTACCAAGTAACTGCACGCCCGAAATATTATATCATTTAGGTGTGAGTTAGTTTGTGCTAGCACAAACACCCTAAGGGTGCTCAGAAACATGAGAGTGCTGGTAATATTTGTTGCATCTTTTTTCCCTCTACAAGTTTGAGCAAGTTTGCAAGCAATAGACATTATACGCAACACACACCACATCCAATCTTTAGATGCAAAAACAAAAAAAACAAAAAAACAAATACAACCACAAAAAAAAGAAGACTGCACGAATTGATATTATTATCCTCTCGCATGACCCACTGCCTCGTATTCGACAGTTCAAAAATATTCATTCAGGTGACCCCTCCACCATTTCGAAAGTTCTATGTATCTTGCTTAGTTCTCGTCAGTATTTCATGTAAAGCGTAATATATTCAAATTCAAGTAATATGCCTCCATAGTGAAAAAACATTAGTAGAGGCAATAATTATTCAATGTAGTGGCTAAATCAACTTCCGCCAAAGCTATTTGAAGCGGTTGTAAGGTAACACCTTTTTCCACACTCTTTTTACAGCTTTCTAAAATAAACGGTGTTCCATGCTACAATACCCTATTTTGCGGGTAAACAGGGTGTATTGCACGAAATAAGGGTCCTGAAAGGTTGTAATCATGGGTGTAAATCTCTGGAGCACTGTTTTTACTCTCTCAGCGATGTTTATGCTTAGGTTTCTTTATTAATGCACACCAACAGCAACACACCTTCCTGGTAACGCATCCCAACACAAACGAAAAGGAAGTCTACGCACACATATTGAACACTCTAAAATTATATCCATATGATACGCTGTAACGTGAAATGTAGTGTAATGTATAATGTATAATGTAATGTATAATGCAATGTAATGTATAGTGTTTAATGTATAATCTGTATAATGATGTAAGAACAATCTAGTGTGCGCAAGTAACACGCCCAGAACATATCTTTGAAACGCTTATGATGACCTCTAGCCTTCATCAAATCTAGAGCGTAGAAATTGTCTAAAAAAAGTTAATCGAAATTCATCAAGATTGCCATGCACTTTTTTTCTCCTAGATTATCACTTTATTGTAGTTTTATATAGTTTAATTTCGAAAGGATAATGATGTAACTCAATGTAATAGTAGCCAACAGTCACCACCATTGTTTCAAAATCACATTATGTATTTTGACACATCAAAGCGGTATCTGACAGTGACATTCACCTAATGATTATTTCCGCAATCCAAAAATTAATACCGTTTTTATAGTATGAATTGACATCCGCAGGCAAAACCGAAGTGTTGCAAAGTACCACAATGTTTTCCTGAAAAAACGCTCCTTACGAGGCATCCAGTTTCTCGAAAAAATGCATGTAAAAAGTACAAAAACACAAAAATAAAAACCCTGCGTTACTTAAGAGACACATTCTGTTCATAAATTATGTCGCGAAAATAAACGTGTTAAATGGTGCCACCTTTTAAATTCGCTTTAACATTTTTGTTTTGTAAAATTCACGAAAAAAACGCTTGGCCAATTGAAATTTACGAAAACCTTACATCTTTAACTAAATTAAGTAAAAAAACAAACAAACAATGTCGGATTTAAATTGAGGCATACATTTTATGATCCTGGAGGGTATTTATGCAAAGTTTGTGCATCGCACAACATTATTACTGCTCGCCTCAATAAACTTACAAAACGGCTTGTTATCTTGACCCATCGAAATTGATCAAACGATCCGCCAAGTTGCGAAACAAGTTAGCAAAATTATTTTATTGCAAGAATGATGAATCGCGATGCTAAAGTAAATCCTGGAACATGATGATTAGGTCCGATATTGCTTGGTTATAATTTATTACTTTTTATTATCCAAAAGGTGATGTCACGAGAGACAACTTTGGAACAAGGCGGTAACGACATGTTGCCTTCAGGCAGATCTACTGAACAAAGTAGTACGTGGGCTGTCGTTCCAAGAGACGCTTCACGGGGCTTGCATAAAAATGGGTTGTTTTGAAGTCCAACTTTATGCATCTCAACTTTAAAAATTTCGCTGAACCGCACTTTGATGAATCAAATGCAAGTCTTACATTCCCGCTTCTCAATCCAGTCAGGCCTTGAAAACATTGAAAAAAAGATCTGCATGGGTTCAAGTTTCTAAACAAACGAGAAATACACAGAGACCACGCTTGAAAGCTCCTGTTGTGAGTATTCTTGGAAGACAAGCCCCATTTTCATGCTCGAAATCTCAGCCCCCCCCCCCCCCCCCTCAATCGCCGATAATTGCTCGGCGAAGAGTATACGCGCGCTCGTTCTTGCCATGTTTCCTATACACTCGTTCCCTTCACAAATTGCAATCGTCCGGATTATATTGTGCCCACGCATAACTGAAAACGTCGTTACGGTGGAATTAAGAAAAGCTATTTTTTCCCCCTGTTCAATAGCGAAGTCATTTTTTTCTAATCGCGCGCGTACCAAAGAATAACGAAGAGTGCATTAACGGCATAGTACACGCGAAACATCTTAACAATTAATGTATTTTTTCGCCTTGGAGCCGCTGCGAGCAGTTCGCCTATTTAAGGGTCCGAGCACTCATTAAATCATTTCTGCCGAATTACGCTTTGTGCCTCGCCAGCGAACCGTGCTTGGACCTTAATCGCCAACACTCATTAGGAAGGCCCACTTGAGAAACTCATTGCCCCTTTACTTTCTCTCTCTCTCTCTCTCCCCTTTCAAAGAAAGGACGTAACGTTGGCATGCTCAAGTTCTTATCCCGTTTCTTCTTCGCGTGCATTAAAAATTGAGCATAATTGTTTCCTGCCTGCCTGTCTCCCCAGAATTTTTCATCGTATGTTTCGGGCTCGGTAACCTCTTCCTTGCATTTTTTTTTAATTTTTAATTTAAGCTTTGCTTAGATTACCGAGATTGAATCTTAAGTCGGCTTGTTCATTCGTATGTTCTTGTTTTGGCCTTTGCGATTTCCTGTGTAACCCTGAGTCGTACGAACGTGTATAAGAGAAAGAGAGGAGATAGGATGGGCCGGGACTGTAGTTGAATAGGTTTTCTTTATTATTATTTTTTCCCCAATTGGATTTGCCAAATCACGTTTGACGGTTTTGACAGCTCGAATCACATCGAGCGACGCCATGCTGTCGAGAAGAAAAGTTTATCCAACTTAAAGTGTGTGTTTTTTTTCGTTTATATTTTTGTATATTGGGGTTTTACTCCGGTATGGGTTCTTAGAAAAAGAAAACGTACAAATACCAGAATGCGATTCATGTTTTTATATTTCTCTAATTCATCCCGGTAGGACACTTGAATCTGATTTCCCTTTTTAGTACCCTGTTTTTATTTCACTCATTGTGAACGGGAGGAGATGAAAATTAAAGTGCGTGCTGGGGAAGTTTTTGTAAAATTAACCTAAAAGCTCTAGGTTGGGTCGCATTCTTCGTTTTCGTCCAAACCTTAATTTTCTGTAACATAACAAAAGTTAACATTGCCAATTTCGTAATTCACAACACAAAAAAAAAAAGCGATTTAGATGTGTTTGCATGCCAACGATACCTATGCCCCGTGAATTTGAATATCACAAATATTTGGCCCAAACGTATCAAAAAAGAAAAAAATTAACCGCTGGGTGTGAAGTCATACCTACTGGTTTTCAGCCTTGGCGTGCCACTGTGAGGCATGCAGCCTATGACTGCTAGCAAATATTGCGAGTCCAAGCAAATACTTGGTATGTCTGGGACAAGAGCGTGCTGGTTCAGTTCAAGCACTGATGAAAGATAAAACAATTAAGACTGGGACGATACAGCTGCATCTGTTCAAATGAAACGATAAAGCTGGGATAATCAACATCTTTCAGCTAGCTGAAGAGGTGTATATTGTCCAGTTTTAATTGTTTGTTCGTAATTATCCTTGGAATACTGGCCAAGTCTCCGTGTTATACGCCACGATTCCATCCTCCTCTCACCGTAGGCGCCGGGAAGAAGGGGCTTCAGCGCTATTTTAAAAAACGCTGTTATGGATGCTTGGCGCGTCAATCTGAGATATAGTTTGGACATTCGCCATCCTGGAGGCCAAATGAAGACGATTTAAGTGTTTTTTTTTCCCTCTCAATTACAGAACCGCTCCAGTTTCCTTTTAAATATCGCGATTCTTACAAATATGGATACTACGCTTAAAGGGCTGATCGCAGGATATCATATCCTTCTCACAAGGCTGTTGGTCATTGTTCAACCTGGCTGTGTGTTTTCAACGATTTCATACAATTAAAAATATATATTGTGCCAAACCATCACAGCTTGATGTTTCAACTTCCGTATACAACAAAAGAGATGGCAAAAAAAGAAGAAAAAAAAGAGGCGTCGTGGCGGTTGAAGCGAATGTTTGTGCGAAAATGCTATGGTATAACACGATATGAGCAAACTGGCTTTTACAGTTTTGCACACCTTTTCCATTTTCAGAGTCTAAACATTTCATCTTCTTATGAAGATATGGTTTGTTTTCCGGGCTTAAAGCCTGCACATCGTTAAGATCGGAGACGACGGAAAGACTGGGCAGGACACACGTCTCAAACTCAGCTAACAACTTTAATTGAAACCATCGCTTATATACGTCCTCTCCCCCACCCACATCCGGACAACCGCTCGCGGAAGCTAAACCAGCTCGCCTGTTGACTAGCTTTATCATCAACACTTATAGCCTGGCTGTGTACGGCGGTAGGCTGGGCGAGGTGATGATCGTTAAACACAATGTATAGCATTATGTCACCGATTCTTATTTTGTCACGATGAAAAGCCGCGTTATTTGCACGTTCACCCGGCGCAACTTCACGTCAAAGTTTACGGTGGTGGGTCCGCAGGACATTACTATACCACAAGCGCAGTGTCACCGTAGAAATAGCTACGACTTTCGGTCCACTTTCCTATTACTTACGACTCATTTACCTCGCTTAAATTTACCGAGCAACCACGCACAAAGGTAATCAGGTCCTCCGCAAACACGTCAAGTCCTCGAAGAGCCTTCTACTAAAAAGAACAAAACCAAAAAGGGCATAAACTGCCAGATATAAAGACGTCATTAAGGTGGAGATGCGAGCCTTCATCAGTTCTCGCTCTCGTTGGAGCACTCTCTGCGGCACGCACATCACAAACACAGATTGTCGCCCAGAGTCCCACTCAACCCAACAGTTGAATGCGAAAAACAAACACAAAAAACACTAGAAAAAACAGACACGCATATCTTGTATCGTCTAGGGTTGGCAAACCTGGGCAGCCCGAAAAGCTGCTCGCTCGCTCGCTCGAACCGAAAAATATGCAAACGAGCCTGCGACTGCGGGTTATATAAACGCAAACCGCGTTCAAACGCGCCGGCATTAGCTTTATGGCCCAATTAAAACCGGGACCCGATCTCGCGTCTAATCTCTCCCTCTGAGCGTCGCGGACGGTGCAATTATAAGCCACGCGATACCCCTTGCACGATCGCGCTGGCGCTCTCCTCTTATATTCGGCCGTTAACGGATAAAGAAATGATGCGACTCACCTATCGCCTCCACAACGGATGGCTCTATTTTACGCACATTCCGAGCGCAACAGATCGCCACACAGCGCAACA
The DNA here is from genome assembly GCA_037355805.1 of Ixodes ricinus. Classification (NCBI taxonomy): domain Eukaryota; kingdom Metazoa; phylum Arthropoda; class Arachnida; order Ixodida; family Ixodidae; genus Ixodes; species Ixodes ricinus. Next base: position 47,157 of record JAZHYW010047071.1, read on the forward strand.
GGAAAATACAGACAGAAAGAAACAATGAAAAAACCGTGACATAGAAAAGCCGTCGTTTCGTATACTCACAAAACGTCAAACACGCGCTGGCGTTGCTCACTTCACGTGCTTTGCTTTCGTAAGCTAGCCGCCTATTATACGGTTAAGTATAAACCGGCCATTATCTTTCCGTATAATTACTAACCCCTCAGTTAGTTGCCCTCCCCCCCCCCGGCTTTCAACTTACACAAATAGTAGTATAGCCTATTTGGAGCGTTGTTGCTGCTGCTTCTACTGTAGCGTGTACTGCGGGATTTTGTGAGCGAAAAGGATATACTTACGCAAGCAATTTTACGGGAGGGGTTCACGTGGCACGCTTAGTAAGGTGTGTGATATAGTAAGCGCTTAATTGTAGGCGAAATGGTTGCGAAATCCGTGCTACGAGGAGGAGAATTTAAACGTGCATGCTTGGAATTACGTGCGTACGTTGAAGCTGGCGGAGATTGGTCGTTATGGGAGGACAGCAAGCGGGTTGAATCGAGGAGATTCGAGCGAGTGGTGAAACGACGGAAGGGACTCGTGCAAACGTAAAAAACAATTTAACGTTTTTCTACACGTGTCACATACGGGCAAAGGGTACAAAGGAAGACTTATTAACAATATGTACATATATTTAGAAAACATGCTGATGAATGAACCGTACTTGATCGAATGAATCAAAGATTTGAAACTTGATATCAAGATAAGCATAAAGGAAGCAATAATGTAGAAGGAACTTGTAGTGGCACTATATTATAGGCAATTGCATGATAACATTTTGAAGACGTTTATTGTCTTCTAGAGTGCAACAGTTGCTTTCTACACCATGTTCAACTTGGGCAAAAGCTCACGCTCGAAGACGGCAAGGCTCGTTGTCCCGCGGCTTTTTGTTAAGATGCAATATACACTATACAGACTTTCAACAGACGCGCTGGATGGTAAAGCTCGAACTTGAGAGTTCCAGTTAGGAACCCAACAGATCACAATGTAAACCATGCTGACAAAGCCGGCGCCATTTCAAGGCTACCAAATTCTCCAAAGCACCATCTATTTTCTTCTTCTTCATACCTCATTTCACACATCTCAGTAGCAATCGTTTTGTTCACAAAATTTAGAAGTCGATAAAGTGGACATAGCGCAGCATATTTAGCTTAAAATGTCGCGTGACTAAGTAGCCGCACATCTAAGAACAAATGCCGCTGTATGTCCACTTGATCAACTTCTAAATATTTACAAAGAAAAAAAGGTTGTTACAGAGCAGTATTAAAAGGAACGAGACCCTTTTCCTGGCGAATTAACCTAGTGGATTGTTGGGTTTCGAGCTGGGATTGCGAAGTTCGAGTTCTGTACAAAAGCACTTGAGTGCGAAGATTGATGGTTAATGTATCATGTGCGTCTGTAATGACCGTTCAAACAGTTCACCCCTCCCTTCTTCAAAAATGTAAATGCAGCTCAGAGCGCCTTTACACTGTGGTACCTGCAAGAGAATATATACCAGGAAAGGCCAAAGGTAGTTAATTGGTGTGACAAAGAGTGAACTTTTTTTTACATACAAGATATGCGGTTGACGTTCTACAAGAATCGAGAAGATGAGTAGTTTGTCGTCAGGCGATTTTGACTACCAAATGGAGAATACGAAAGGAAAGCTTTGAACCCGACAGAAAAAGTGTGAATAAGCATTGTGTTCTCAATGTTCTAAGCTTCGTTTAAGTTTTGGTTCACAATGTTGCAGGCAAGAACGACATGAAGCTTCTGAAGTAATCGGGAAGGTAACCGCCATTTATTTATTTACTTATTTATACAAAATACATTCAATCCCACAAAAGATTTTTCATAGGAGTGATCACGCATATACAAAAAAAAAAGAGAAGAAGACATGTATCTTGAGTATAACATCATAAGTAGATAGATCATTCCCATAAATATGCTTGTGTGTAGTATTAATCAGATATGAAAAGTAAAATATAAAAATATAACACTTATTACACAAGTTCACAAGGATAACAAATTATTTTCCAAGTTTTTAATCGAAATGAAGTTATTAATTATATTAATATATTAATTTAGTTTCGATATTAATCGAAACTAAATTATTAACCGAAATGTAAGAGAATATCTAGCTGATTTAGGAATGAAGTGAGGGTGTTGCTGTTAGTAATAGTATGATCGAGTTGGTTTTATTCTCTGCGGCTAATGGAAAAAAGAGTACCGGAAACAGTCGCTTCTTAAAGGAATATTCAAACAATGCTTTGCTATGATTAAGTCATTCTAGTATAAGAAAATTACACATACTTTCACCGCTTAATTTTAAAAATAATCTTGAAGTAGGAGGTAAAGGAACTTCAAGGGGAGCTCCGGCGATTTTTTGAGCAACCCCAACTACTATATTTTCGAAATCGCCGTCCTTTACTCTTTTTGGTGTGCTATCTAGTATCGCGAAATTCAGAATAGTTATTGTGAAATCGGCAAATGAAATTGACGCCAAAACGAAGATTCGAATATACCCGCGCTTTTCATTGCCGTGACGTCACGGGTGGGCTCGCTTGCGGTTCGAGCGGGCAGTCTAAAAATGAACTATGCCGAGCATTTGTATCGTGCTGCTGCGCGGGAGCTGGAGCGACTTTCCAAAGCATTCATTTGACACCATGAAACTGTTTGTAATCAGTTGGGAACAAAGTCTATAGCCCAAAGAGTGAACCCCTGCCTACCATGACGTCACTTTTTCATTGTTGCCAGTAGAGCTTTTCACTTTAAAAAAACACGATGAGGACCGAAATTGTAAATTCTGTAACTTCGCGAAAAAAAAAATTATTTTGTCCAAATATTTGGGTTATTAGTTCAGCGATGTTTGTTGGTGCTTTTAGCAAGTTTTTAGGCAAATCGGGGACTATGAAGAAAACAGCGGAGTACCCCTTTAAGCCTAAGCTGTTTTGCTCTGTTAGCAAACGCAGCTGCGTTGAACCAACACCACACGGAGACCTATCCACCTAAGAACCAG
>JAZHYW010047079.1:0-33785 GCA_037355805.1 Ixodes ricinus
AGACGGATTCATATATTGATTTTATCGAAAGAATAAAGGTGAGAAGATTTCGTGGAGATGCGCCAAATACTGGGCTTGGACACTCGGGGGAAATGGCCCGGGGAATCGGGGACGGCGGAAATGAAATCGGGGGATTCGTGCTACAACTCTGAGCGAGGAATCCTTTGGACTAAAGACCCTATTACATAGGAACTTTAATTTTTTACGCGATTCGCCCACGTCAGCGTCGGTGCGCGTCGCTCTGGGTCACCCTCAACAAAGCGGCGCGCGGGCCGGCTTTAAGATCTAGCCAGGACAGATATTGGCATGGAGTAAGGCGGGCCGAAGCGGGGTGACGCGGACGCGGACGAGGCGCATGAGGAAAAGTCGCATGTGGTAGGGGTTCAAGGTATAAGGTGTAAGCGCTTACTAGGGTCATTTAACCTCGGTTAACGAAGCGAACATAGCAATCACGCTCTGCTTAAGGCCTTGTTCCTCCTCTATCGTCCTTTCATCAGAAATCTCACGATTTATACTGAAAACTGGCAAAATTATTCTATAGTTTTCACGAAATAAATGTGTATCCACAGAACTTGTCTTGACATTTAACTGCACCGACGAATGCTCAAACGCGTGAGGCTTGGTATTTGTGTAAGTCATCAGTTGACTTTATTGCTAGAAATACCTTTTAAATAGTATAATATATGATTAGAATGTAAAATGGCCAGCATTTTGTGATGTAAGTATCTTGTCAGACGTAGTATTTTCTGTTAGATTTATTATGTACAAGCAACGAACAGATTCCCGAAAAGCAAACAAAGTACCCAAACAAATTCTAGTTTGAACGTTTTTTCCATAATCGTTCTCATGCGGTCTTTGTTCCGAGCCGTTCTGACCGGGACTATTTTGTTCCCGGGATAACTCTATGTGTGACAACTTTGCCCGACTTCCTGGGTAATGGCCCGTTCACAAAGTTGCATTTGACTCCGACCGATTGAGACAAGACCGGTTTTAAACCTATTAGGACGCCTTGCGACCGGATCCTCAGCAATGCAGTCGGTTATAAAACCTCACAGAACGCTTATAACCCAGTCTTGTCTCAGTCGGTCGTAATCAGGGCGTAAGCGTAAACGGGCCTTAAAGGGCAACCCCGCTTCATTTTTGATATTTAGGAAAACTATGCAGCCCTCTTCAGTATCATATAGAAGACCCCATAGTCACCTATTATGATCTAATTCCGTCTATATAGCTTTAATAAACTGGCCAGCAAGCCTGAAATGAGCCGTGTCGCCGGAAAACGGCCAACTCTAGCGTACGCGAGGCGTCAATGTCAGCGCAGTCAATGCGACGCGAGCTGGAGCGGCCAACGTTGAACCACTACGTCAAGAGGCATGACTATGTTATTCTCACGTTTTGTTTGTTTTTACTTCAGAGCGAAATTGAACGATGACGTCACGAGTTTCTCCTCCCGTTGTTGGCTTCTACGGCGTCCACTTGATCACCGTAACGCGGATGCGCCTAGTTTGCGCTGCCCTGCCCGTTTATCGCATGTCCGGTTTCTCCGCTCCCTCTCTCCTTCGTTTCTGTCTTCTTCTCTCGATCACTGCCACGCGTGCGAGCATGTTCGCTGCTCCGCTCGTCCTACACGAACGTCACAAGACCACGTGGTCTGTACGTGACGGGCCAGTGACTTTGACGACTCGAGAGCAATGTTGCCTGACGCAACCGACGTTTCGGTTCGCCTCAGCGATGCTTAAATTACGATTACAGAAATAATATTCCACATTTCGCGAATCCGAAGACGTAGAGCTGTTTAGTAGTGGCTTTGTGAAATGGAATCACGTGCAAGTCGCAAGGCCTGAATTGTGAGCGGTTGCCCTTAAGGCTGGTAGGCAGCGCTGTCCGGCGAGATCTGCGAAAGATTGCAAGCAGGATGTGCCTGTGCCCGGTGTCAATTGTTGAGGTCGAAAGTTTCAGGCGTGGTTCGCGTTCACAGCTTTTTTTGTGTCTGCCTCCATAGCCCGTGAATGTAGAGATAGGTTATCACTACTAGGATGCATTCCTCACACTCGCTGTTGGGGTACGCAATGCCGATTTCTTGAGCTTATTGTGATAGACGAACGCGTGCGCTCTAAGCGCTAGGAATACGTAGTAGAGATGAGCGATGTTGTTAGAACCCAATTTTTTTCATCATTGCCATTATTATTTTTTATTAATTTTGTTATTTTGCAAAATGACAAACTCCCGTTTTGCCTTGGTGCCCTAAGAATATTCTTTGTTGGGGTGTTCGTGCCATTTTAAGGTAAAGCATCTTGGAACAAAGTGAGCGTGGCACGCCAAATAACTCCGCAAAAGAAAGGTTCCCGAATGAAAAATTCATCAATGTAACCCTGTCTGGCAGTCAATGTTTTCTAGTGGACCGGGCTGACTGTGGCTCTGACTGTACGTCAAACGATAGGTCTGATTGGCCAACAAGTCACTCTGACCGACAGTCAAACTCCAGTCAGACTCCGCTTGTCGGCTTCTCTGGTGGTTTCCTGGTGGCAGTCGGCCGCCGCGAAATGCGGTCAAGGTTTCTTGGTGGCGATTCCGACTGTACATCGATTGTCTTCGACCAGGCCGTCAAAAACTTTTGACGTGCAGACAGAGGTGGTCGGTCGTAGGACGTAAAGCGTGTTCGGATACCACTATTTTGTCAAATCTATGAATACAAAAAATCATCTATGCACGAAAAAACGATTTCGGGACGTGAGCCCAGAAAACCGCTTATGTTAGAGACGCGGCAAGCAGGGCACCCGACAACCCTGATCAGAAGCCCGCCGAAAACGCCGAACACGCCACTCTCTACTTTCGCTTCGCCCATAGAGGCTTCGCCGAGCATCCGTAAAGCGTCGCCTCTCGACCTGCGTTTTGTTTGGCCCGCTTGCTCCATCCTGTCGATCCTGCCTGGGCTTCTACAATGTACTCGGCGTTTTAGTAGAAATCTCTCCTCGACAAGACCCAGTCTGTCGGGAGTTCCGACTATGGTAAGGAACTTCAGCGGTAGTGTAGTTGAAGACGACAATGTGTACCAGGTCTACTGGGGAACACGGAGACGCGCGAACAAAAGCGAGATTTCTACGACAGCGAAAGTACTCTTACACGGCAGGTGAGTAGAACTGTAGCCACGGCGATTGATGTAACGAGTGCTTCGGGCATAACATGCGGAAGGCTTAACTCGTGTATGCAGCCGAAGCATTCTTTAGAACGATGCACTCATTGTTGGAACCTCGCGCTGCAATACTCGAAATGCCTTGACTCGGTCCAAGGAGGCTTTCCAGGCTATGACAGTTTATACCTTTCTATCTGGTGTTGGCCACTTGCCTTACCGCCGTGTTGCAGCTCATTATTGTTTCATGAAGAGCGCAGACAAAGCATCCGGGAGAGTAGTTCAGATATGTCTGCTGCCTGCGTTCGTCCGTGGAAGCCAGTGGCTGCTCCGTTCGTAGCATGCGGGCGTTGCTCTCTATCTTCAACGGAGTCGCATACGTTTCGTGAATTAAAAGCTTGTGATGGTTGTCCCGGCAGCTAGTTCAGACATCGAGTGCGTTTCTCTGAAGTCACTTCTGCCAAAGGTAGCGTGGGCTCCGGTTGTAAAACGAATGTCCTTTTTGCCTAAAAAACGCAGAATTTCAAAAGTGAAAAAAATAAGGGACGGGTATATCAATCTTTCTTTATTTTTTTGATGTCATGAATTACATTCATTTTAACAACTTGTGAACCGTTTCACAGGCCTTGCAAGATGGCCATTCCTCGGCTTGTGGAACTCGTTTCATAGCCATCCAAGATGGCCACCTCGGAATGGGAACTTTTAGCATAAATGCTGCCCTTGTTGATGCCATTCTCTTGGCAGTGGCAGTCAGACGTTCCTCTGAAGGACCATCAGCGCGCACGTTCGACCAGGGCTGCTGACTGGCAGGCAGTGTCCCATATTGGCTGCAACCGGATGGAATTTTTAATAGGGTTTCTAAAACAATTAACGTGGCTTACCCTGGACGTTGACGTTCATGACAGCGTCGAACTCTTCGGGCTTTGAAATCGACCAAATCTCCCTTCTTGAAAATGCCGGCAGAGTTTACGACGATGCTGAGCGGAATAGGGCTCGACTTTCTGATGTTCTCGAACAGAGCAGCTACTGAATCGGCATTGGAAACGTCAACGAAAAAAGCCTGGTGACCTTGGTTCCCTAGAACAAAGAAAGCAACTGCTTAAATAAACAGTTATACTTCGAAATCGGTGGAGCACCATTCTGGCGCAGGCAACAGCCGTGGAGGTTTTAATTGGGACCATCACAACATTATTTTGTAAGATCGTAACGTTTAAAAATAAAATATCTGTAACGTTTCTCTATATTGTCGGAAACTATTCATTAATTCACTTTATATACCTACTGGGTGTGTAATTTGATTTTGAACACATTAACAAAAAAGACATGATTGTTACAAGCGTGTTGTCTTCACCGTGCATTTTTCAGGCTCAACGGAGATTAGAGGGGATAAGTGTCATGGTAAGTGGGCAAATTAAGTAAAATCTGTAAAAAAAACGTTTTAAGTATTGGTTTTAGGAGTCATGTTTCAATCGCTGCCTTGATAGAAATAACTATGGGAGGCCGGACAAATCTAGAAAGATTTTTGCAAAAAGTAATGGTTTTTCAGATATCAATCGATAAATGTTCACGTGTTTTCGACCTGATTTACAAATTCCACCCCAAACACAGCGCAGCAAGCCCTGCCCACAATGACGTTTTCGAGTGTAATCCGTATCTTGATGACATCCCGATTCCCCCTTTTCACCGAACGGGCCAGGAAGGAGGTGGGGCATCAGCGCTATTTTAAAAGCGCTGTTGTGGCTGCTTGGCACATAAAGACGATTTAAGTGTTTTTTTTCTCCAATACAAAACCGCTTCAGATCCCCTCTAAGTATAAAAGCACAATTTCTTGTTTCTTTTATTTGAAGATGAATGTGCACTGCACAAACGATAAAGAGCTACTTGTTTCACTGCAGAAGTAGTGCCAATATTGCAAGAAATGTGCGGAAAATATATTCAATATTTAGCTGGTTCAAACCGGTCCAGAACCGATTTGAACCATTATTTCTGCTTTACATGAGAGCTCAACCGGAAGTGAGGGGAAGGCTGTGAGCCCGAACCAAACCGAGCCGATAAAAATTTCGGTTCAACACTCTGATGGTGAGGACGTCATTGGCTTTAGTGGGTCTTATGTGTGGAAGCGTTCCTGCATTTATCTCTCGCAATTGATCCCGCTGCTTAGTAGAATCTCAGCGGTTAGGTGAGGACTTCAACAAACCAAAAAATTATTCTGCCGCAAAACAGCGTGCGGGCTGACTGCGAATAACGGCAATGCGGATGGCAGCCCTGCGACTGGCCGATCTCTCTCAGGTTCGGTCACAAGAACCACACGCTCTATTACACACCCTCATGCCGGGCCGACTCCTGTCTGGCATGCTAAAACCGGAGCACTGATTCCTTGTGCGTTTCTGAACTTTCATGCGCTTTATATTATCGGCGTCATCTTCATCTCAGACAAATACCCATAATTCGCCGACGATTTGTCTGATGAAGATGAGCACTAACTTGCTTCATATTCATCAAACCGATCACTGTGTTTCGATCGTGGATATCGGAATAAAGGTCCAGCTTACCCGGAAGTGATTGAGCCACCTGCGTGGCGCGTTCAAGCCCCGTGCTAGCCACAATCACCTGAGCACCTTCTTCGGCGAGGGCACGGCAAACGCCTTCACCAATTCCGCTGCTGCCACCCGTCACAAGGGCACGACGACCGGAGAAAGACATACTCTGGCAGGCTAGAGCCGGAGCGTTGTAGGTCGAGCTGACGGCTTCTTCGGATCTGACCTTGCTCACGGAGTGCTTAGTGCAAACGGCGAAGCAGTCCGATGAGTTGTCGACACGCGACCCCTGCTAGGCACCAGGAAGAGGAAGAGGGACAGAAGTAGCGAGCGAAATAATGAGTGAGCATTCCTTTTCCTCGTTCGAAAGAGACCTTGAGATCGCTGGACTTGTGTAAGTCGCGCGTAACCTTGAAGAGGAGAAGACGGCATGGGGAAAATTGTTAGGCAATCGTAAATTGGTCGAAATTGGATGGCGCCAGAAATAAGTTATTTCAATTTCAGTGTACGTTCATTGGCTGCTTCTGGAAGTACGGTTATGATAATTCATTCTTGGGAAAGCAAGCGCAACTGATTGGTCTTCATTTTTATTTATTTTTTTAGGCTCCAGTGTTAAGAAGGTGACCGGTCTCATTAGAGATTGCGCAAGAGAATGCTGTTCATTGATTTGTACGTGCCTTAATGTATCACTTTGTAAAACTTTTTTTATAAAAGTACTACCCTATAATGGAGCTACCATAATCCGATTTACATTGGGTATGACCGAAGCGAATGCTTGTCGTCGTCGTGATTTTGCCATGACCGACTAAAGTAACTACGGAAATCGATTGCACTGGCTGCAATGCGTTTTTTATTTGTGAGCGCGTTGTTTATTTGCGGGTATCAAACGCATAAAGACGACAAATGTGGTGACGACAATGCGCTTTTGGTGCTGCTTGATTACCTCCATTATATCGTAGTGTTGACTGTAGTCGGAATTAATGTAAGCCGGAATATAGATTTCTTTATATACATTTTGTTGTATTTCCTGAAAAAGCACTGTGCAAGGTCGGTACTGGTAAAGGAAATGCAAGGAATTAAATCGTGGGACATTGCAATTTTTAATTTTCATTTGCGTTTGCATTTAGGCCACTCATTATATGGAGCCGTTTCCTGTGCAAACTCGTTGTTTGCGAAAACTTGGAAAGTTGAAATTGTAATACTAGTTTCTCGGCCATTGACTGGTGCTGGGCGATGAAAAAGCAAAAAAAGGAGCTGCACGAACCATATAACAAACTGCCAACGCTCATGTAGCAATGCACACCTTCTTACCAGCGTACACTAAGTAAACATCAACTATTGTGTCAACTAATAAGTATAAAATATCGGATTACTGGCATAAATACTTGCACCAGTTATAAAAGTGTAGGATATAATTCGAGTACTCGCACACAAAAAGTAAAAGTTAAATTATCTTAAAGGAAATTTGCTACATCTATGTCTGATATGGTTAAGTTATTAAGTAATTTTGGTGAAGCGAGTTAAGCGATTTCGCTCATAATTAAATCGGGAGCCGCTACTTGAAATTTAGGGTCACGGGTTAATCATGAGTAAAATAGCGCAAAACAGCAAGGAACGAAGGACGAAGTAGCGCCCTTCCTGTCTACTTCGTCCTTCCTTCCTTGCTGTTTTGCGCTACTTTTACTCATGATGGACAACCAACTAGCCCGCCAGCTCATCTTGTCACGGGTTAAGAATAGAATTCTTAATCCGCAACCCGTTTGGTTGTTGTTGTTGCTGTTGTTTTGCGCCACAACAACAAAAAAATGTATCCAAAGAAATTGTTTTCCTTCCCTGACGCAAATAAAAGACTTAGTCCATCTCCGTTTTTCCTATATTTTACTCTAAATTTCATGCATCACCTAGAGTCGCTAAAAGCAAAAATTATTATTACTTTCACGTTTTGAAAAAGAAATTGTGGTGAAGACAAATGCGGCGTTAAATCAAAATCCTCCAAGCCTTTTTGTAGTAAATGTGTCTAATTGAAATTTCTTTTTAAGGCATGAAATGGTGTTTAACTGAACCCCGCAATCCCAAATTTTTTTCCGTCCGTCCGTCGGTTCGTCCTTTTCGCGTTTCCCCTACATTTAGAGGAAAATTCATCCCGTGAACTTACGTCGTAAAACCTGTACATAAATTCAGGTTTTCCGCTCAATGTAGCGGTAAAATTAATGTCCCACGACCTGACGTCACGTGACCTATTACACTAATTCAGTTTCCCGCTATTAGCAAAACAATTGACGTTACTTGACCTTTGTGCTAAGTCAGTTTCCTTGCTAAAGTTAGCGAGAAATTCATTAAATAGATGAGTTCTTCATTTCCCCAAACGACTGTTTAATGACTTTAAAACAAATTTAACCGATCGCTCTTCAAATACTAGATTTTATGTACCATGGGGCTTTGGACATGAAGGTTGCTGTTTCGTTGCTTACCAGACAAAATTGCAATACATGAATTCAAACCCGCCAACCTACGACCGTTGCCACCGGCAGCAAACTGACCAATCCGGACGCGGTGATGTCACGGCGACTCCAATTTTAAGGCGCCCCTCCCAGTCGCGCGCTGGTAAAACCAGACTAATTTGCTTTCGGGGCACTCCACATTCCGGATGCCGTGTTCTGCGTGCTCACAAACCCCCTCTCCCAAAGATAAGGAGAGGTGTTCGGAGTGCGAGGGGTGCGGCCGGGATTCGCTTCGGCAGCCCGAAGAAACGTTTGGAAGCCGCGATCTTATGCCGGCAACTTCTCAATAAATGGCATTTTCAATGCTCCGTTTCTGAAGCAACAATCACTCGCTGGTGGGTCTTGAATTTGTAGATATTGAAACACTTAATACAAGAAGACGGTGCTAGGAAATGTAAGTAAAAATAAGCAATACGTATGAGCCCGCTAAAGTCTGCTGTACGTCGCTTATGTCACACATTTCGGACCGTCTACGTTGTTGGGCGCGCGGCTGAACTGCCACGGGTGGCCAACTCGCCCCGCCGAATTCTTGGGGCAAGATCGTTCGATAAAGCTAGCTCGATAGACTTCTGTCAGTTCTCAATGGGTGGCAATATGTGGGCATCGTTTGCACTCGATGAGTTTCGATCGAAGCAATATTCGCTTGCAACTGCATCTACTCCAATGGACCAATATATACAACGACACAAGAGGTTTACGCACTCGCGTCACCGAAGCGGGCTGCCGATGAACACAGCACGTTTACGCACTCCCGTCTTGGGATGAATTCTGCGAAGTTCTCCCGATAACATCTGGTGGGTTTCACAGACCCTTTAGAATGGTCCTGAAAGGCCACACAGACCTTTTAATAACGATCGCTGAAGGAACGCACACCTCTCAGTAGAGATATCTTAGTGGGCCCCACTGACCTACCAGAGGAGCCTGTTGGGCCCATCAGACATTTCAGGATATCCTAAAACACCTCTCAAGCCCTCACAGGACATCCTAGTGGGCCTTACAGACATTTTTTTTTTTTGCAATAGGGAAGCCTTCTTTTTCCCCGACTAAAATGTTTTCGTTACCAACCCACAAAAATGTTAAGGTCTTTACTCTTGCGCATTGTTTAGTTTTCCACAATAGATATCTAAGCAACTTAGCCAAGTTATTATTATTTAATATAGATATTTATTCTTTAACGCTCCTTTTTAACAATTCAAAGGAATATAATTGTTCTGGCCTTGAATCGTAAAATAATAGAAGTTTTACCCTTCTCTAGCTTTGTTTACAAAGTGCACAGTATTAAGATGAAAGCTGTCTGTTGCGCCCTCTAAGGAGAACAATAAATAAATAAATCCGTGCACTGCCTTAATGTTGTCTGGTAATGAAGCGGGCAGTTGCAGTTTAGCAGAGAGAATCTTGTTGGTTTTCCTAAAGATTCTCGTTATTTTTTTAGAACTATGTATATCAATGTGTTTTCTGTTTGAATACTTTAGTGGCCCAGTTCTTCGCTTGCAAGGAGTTGTTGTAGCCTGCGCTGCTCAGAAGCTGTGGTACGGCTGATAAGCTCTGTCTTGAGAGTGTCATAAGGAACATCCTAGGGAGGTCCGCCGAGGACGTCCCGTACTATGGCTGCGGTAGATTGTGGCAGGGCTGCGACAGCATAGTCGTACTTGGTTTCTGGAGCTGTAATCCTGTTGGCTCGAAGGAGGGCTATTATATGGATAAACCACGATTCCGACTCTGCAGGTCATAAATCGGAAAGCTTAAAGGGACACTGACAGGGTATTTATGTTCGCGGGGGTTTTTAGTTGTACGTGATATCTGAGAGCCCAACTACTCAGAACAGAATTTCCGGCTCGAAATTCGGCTTCTTTCCGCCCGAAAACAAGCCTATCGAGAACTGGCCGGTTTGAGTCGCGCTCACTCTCTCCATCGTGGTCACGGGCCTTTTTCTAAGGTTTAGACACAACCACCAAATTTAATAAAAGTCTTAGGTCAATGAAGGCACACACTCAATATTAAAAATATTAAAAATATGAAACCCATTTTTGTGGCTTCTTAAAACTGCAAATACGTTGATTGAAAAAAATTACACAAAGAACCGGTAGTTATCTGTGCGTTCACTGTGTAATTCTCAAAATAGCGTCAAATCGCGTATCGTGGGACTCGCAAGATGGACGGCGATGGCGGACGACGGGCGTGGGACCTCTACTTCACGACTGTCGTTCCCGGTACCGGCGAATCTCGTCTTCCTTCGAAAGAGAAACTTTGGACCGATCAAAAGAATTGGGATCAATTCCGAACGACACGCCCGACCACCAAGCCGATTAGTACGAAGACGTCGCCGAGCCGTCGCCCCTTCTCGTGGCTGAAGACATCGCTCGCGCAAACGTCAAGCACGAATTGCGAACTTTGATTTGAGCATGCACGCGTACCACTTCTTTACTATACCCGTTTTCACCTCAAGAACCGTAGAAAAAAAGTCCGGCTCCTCGCGGAGCATTACTTATTTTCCCCTTTATGTGGAGAATTAAGATATATGTACGTGCATTTTAGGTTAGATATGTGCTATCTAATCAAGACGTATACGTTTCAAACACCAAAAGCATCGCTTTTTCCTCCGACAACCAAATCTCGTAAGAACTACTTCGCCCGGCGTATGAAAAATGCGCAAAGCGTCCTTTTTCTTGAGGTGAAAACGAGTATAGGTGCGAATGTGGCCAATGCGTGGTGCTGCCCGACTTCAAGCCTAGAGGGTGCCTTTGCTGGAGGGAAATCGGCAGCAAACTTTCCGATCTACAGTCGACCGGCTGCATTACTACGAAAGAATCAGTTCCCCTAGTAGCTCAGTGGAAAGGTGTCCGCTTCACAAGCAGCGGACCCAGGTTCAATCCAAAGTGTAACTGTACGGGTTTTTTTTGTTTTTTTTTTGTCAGACAATTTGCAATGTTTACACATATTTTTTAATTTTTTTTTTTTTACAATTATCATTAAAAAAAATTGTTGACGAAATGTCGTTGAACTAAATGGCATGGGATTGCCTTTTTGACTCCTGCTAACTCACTTTCCACATAATGCAAGGAGCATGTAAATCGGGCAGCGTCCACTTTTCGAGGTGCGCGGAACTGTTCTGCGGGAATTGCAGCCAGCCATTGGTTCCGATCCCGTTGATTTTTCAGAAAATTGTGCAGACACTGCCGCAGAATGCCATTTTCGGATACAGGACCTGTAAGGCAGCTCTTCACGCCACACCTTCGGGGCATTCTTTTCGGAACCGATCACGGGCACTCACCACGGCCACTCACTACTCCTTTCCAACTCTTCAATGTACAAAACAGCTCGCCTTGAAGTGCAGAACAGCAAGCGGAACAAAGCAATCGCACGGCAAACGGTTCCCGCAACGCATTCCGTCTGCTGCGCGGGGCAAAAAAAAAAAAAAAACGGTGGGGAAAAAAAGCGCATGGTCAGGTGTAGCCACGTGACATCCGGCAATCTCTCTATATTTCTCTAACCTCCGTGCGCAAGTTTCGGATTCGGTTTCGAGCAGTTGCGTTTTTTGGCTTTATTAAAAATGTACGTGGCTTTGTACCAAAATATTGATTGGGTAACCTTCTGACACCATATTAAATCGCCTGACAAAAAATTAAAAAAAAATTGGGGGGGGGGGGGGGGGGTATGTGTCCCTTTAAGGGGAACTCCGCCGATTTTTTGAGCTGCCTAATCTAAAGGCATAATCTCAATGCGGATGGCTTCCTGATTCCGAAATGCTATCTCGTTGTCCCAGATTCACTCTAGTCAATTCAAAAAGGGAAATTTTGTTCGCTGCCGAAACCGAAACATCGTTCTCCCTAGTGTTTCCCCAGTTTTCCCCGCCACCCAAGCGTGACGTCACGGGTGGGCAGCGAGGCGCGCGGCCGGTAATCGGGTACGCTCGCGGCCGCCTTTCTCGCGTCTAACAGCGAGAAAACCTGGGCGTTCGTGCTATTTGAAGTTGATAATTATCTATACTTGCACGAAGTATGACCTTGGCCTACGTGCTACACTATAAAAAAGAAAGAAAAAAACGAGGGCAATTGGAATTTTGATAAAACCGTTTTTGCAACTCGGTACGCTCAAGCCGCGGCTCGCTAGTTTCGTAATATCGCTAGTAAATCAGTTCTCTTTTTATTAGAAGATGGCTGGCGAAGAAAGGTCGAAGAGTCACGCAATACATTTTTTGACAAATTGCCAAAGCACCGCGGAAAATGCTCGGAATGTGGGTACAGGTGCCCCACACGCTCGTATAACCCGAAGGAACGTGCCATTTGTTTTAGATTTTCTTTAGAACAGTTACTGTTGTAGGCGCCAGCACGTTTAACTACTGTTGTGGCACGAATATGCTCGTTGGTGTTTAAGTAATTAAGCAAAAGATCTATAGACCATTTCTGAAAAGCGCTTCTGGTCGATATCATTTTCAGCGTTCGTGCGTGTGGCGCGTATATTGCTCGCCTTCCAAAGCGACGAACATGTGCGTGCTGGGCTGGGACCCAGCATATGAAGACTGTGATTCTCGTAAAATATGAAATGTATAGAATGGAATGAACTGCCTTCGTGAAGATCAAATAGCACGTTACTGGTCATGAAGATCGTGTTAAAATGAAAATTAAAAGAACTCTTCAACCACCAAGCCAAACATCAAGGTGCAATGGAATGCGTATAAAATACACAAATACAGTGTTCATCTTAAAGAATATTAGCTTGAAGATACAATAATGCGTAAGGTACAAAAAGACATCATAAAACTTTTAATTCAAAATAAGTTAACAAAAGTTACTAAAAAATGTGTACCCGTATTCTTTCTCTTTTTTTACTTTTGGAGTAGAATGCAACGCGTTCAAACACCCATCGACGAGAGCACGTGGGAAAGGGGTAATTCTATGAAAGATTTCTTTTTAAAATTAAGTTTTGGTTTAGCACAGTTTCCATCAGCTGTAAATTTGCATGCCTCCCCTCAACGACATTAATATTTTCATGGTTTAAAAAAAACTTTTCAGTCCTATATAAAATTTCTCCGCAATAGAATAAATTAAAGACGTTTTCATCACTTCTTCTGCAGAGAATATTGCACGGCAACCATTTCACAAACCAGGCAAAGGCTCTATCGTATATTAATGGAGATGAACACCTGCTCCAAAACCTCTGTAACAGCAGACAGAAATAGGAATATGTCGAAAGTCGTGTCTAAATTCAGACTCGAACTTTGTTTAGATGTTTCACTTCTCGTCTTCAACACATCGGCCGCGTGAGTTGAACTCCGAGAGTAGCCCGAGCTAAATTCGACGTCCGAAACAAAAAGTGCTGATAAAAAATTTAAAAAAATCACTGAATCAATTGTGAATAACAATTGTGACTGTGCAAAATGTCGACAATAGAGTTAGATTATGTACTACTTTTCTCGATATTTTTAGCGCTCTGCTTTGGACGAATGTTGTAGGGGTCACAGCCGGCTTGAGTTTGCGCTTGCCGCTCTTGAAGCTGTTCCAGCTGCTGAAGAATACTCAACTCGCAGCACGCGGCTATAAAGTATTCTGAGCAAAAGTGAAAATGTTTCACGTGACACTAGTTCTCTCGGCACACAGCTCGCACAAAAGCACGTTGGCGTGGCTGGCCTCCGTTGCTGCTGGGGAGCGCATTTTGTTTCTCGCGTTACGAAAACAAGGATAAAAAGGAAGCTTTTTCCCGGCACTGTTTCTACAATCTATTGCGGAGCACGGATTGCTACCCATTGCAAAGGAACTTTCAATTTTGAAGCTGCGAAAAAAATAATCTCGATCGCTGGCGCCCGGAAAGCCACTTCGCGGCTGCCCGAGTCGTTCGTCCGCCTGCACATCCGTGACGTACGCGGGTAGGGAAAAATTAGGGATTTTTCATTGTTGCCAGTAGACAGTCGCCTCCTGGAACCTTCCCAGCCGGCGTTACTTGAAAATTCATTAACTTCACGGAAAATTCTTATTTTTCTAAAAATTTTTTGGTTATCAGTTCACAAAGGGTTTCTGATGCGGTCTGCAAATTTCAAGCCAAATCGAAGCTTACCGAAAATTCGGCAGAGTTACCCTTTAAGTCTTTAAGGGTCATCGACGCGACACCAAGGGCAAGGCGCGATCCAAGCGCTGCGAGGTTCGGCTCACCAGCAGTGAAAACTTGATTTGGCAGTTGTCCACTTGAACCCTTGGTACTCATCGTAGGGTAATCGGTTATTCCTTTATTTTGTGACAGACAGACAGATGGGTGTCTGTCACCGCTGAGATCCGGGATCGTTCTGTGGCTCGCCTCGATCTCATTGTGTCGCGTGCCGGTGGTTTGCCCTAGCGCCTACACCGACTCGTCGTCTTCTCCTCAGTGTGGGTTACCAGCCGCTACACAGTAAACACATGATGACATAGACAGCGCAAATAATGTAAGGAAGGAAGAGACAACTGCAAGGAAAGTGCACTGTCTGCCTAGGAGTGTCAACATGTCTAACCAACTTGCCCATCAACTCATTTTAGTACAGTCAACACACTTTAGGATTTCGAATGAGAGAATCTTTACAGTCAACACACTTCACACTGAGACCATCCGCTGGAATCGACTTCAAACTTATTCGACAGAAGACATTTTGGATAAGGCAGCAGTCCAGCGAGGCCTGGCATGGGAAAATGCGAAATAAATTCGACACATTTCAACCTCGAACAAGCAGATCAGGGACTGTGTTACCTTGTGCCTAACGACAGCCCCGGAGGACTGCGCCGCTCCGACGGCCTCCGATAGCATATGTTGACCCCTAAAATTAATTCCGACAGTAAATGTTGTCCCATAAACCAATGACACCGAAGAGATATATCAGCGATAGAAACATCTGTACAAAGATTATGCTTGTTTTCCCATTTTTGAAAGACGAGTACGCTGCCCTAACTTAAAAAATCGCTTGCACTTTCCTCCCTTATGGCACAACGTTTGGGCCAATTTTGGTCTGGGAATTCAGCGCCTCAAAAAGCCTGAAGATGACAAGTTAGAGTAAAACTTGACCTTCTTGGGCCAGGGTGTGGGTACCTTGACCCCAAATTGCCAAACAAGTGCCATAGTAAGGCTTTACTGCGGGTAGATTAGCGGTCACCTGGCATCATTGGGCCTAAATCGCCAAACAATTGCAAGAGTTGGGCTTCACACCTGTTTGTAGGGTTTTCGCGTCGCAACTTTCGGCATGAATTGTCAAACGAAAGTGCAAGATTTAGACTCCAGTGCTGGTAGTTTGGCTTCCTCAGCTGCTCTGGAGACCCAAAGCGTTTGGGCAACCTATCCAAAAGTCTCAATTTTTAGTGTTTGACTGTTTAACTTCATTGATTCTAAGCAGTTCGCACACTCATTCCAAAAAATAATTCGAAAACGTAAAATGCGAAAGGTGGGTGTGTATTTCAACATTTACTTGAGAAGCTTTTAGACGCGTTTTAAAACACATGTTCTAAGAGCAAATATTTAGCGGAACTTGCTCAATAGCCGCACCTCTTGAGATTCTAAAATATAAAAAAAACATCGCCGACTACTTTACAAAGTGCGTCCGCAGCACAGCCACTTATACACGCGGATTAAAGGGAACTTAACAATAATATATTGAAAGGATACGCTCGCACATTGTCAGGCAGGCGCACCCAGTGAGTTCTGAAAAAGATGAGGGGGCTTGACGTCGGCTCCGTGGCTTTCCCAAGCTATGCTGCCGTGTCGCTCGCTTGTTTTTCACCCTCCTCGCCACGTCTTCTCTCACATACGTGATCTTTGAATGATACATTGAAAGTGCAAACATAATTACGTGTAGGATCTTAGTGGAACAAAGTTATACCGCGGTTCTGCTCACGATCACAAAAGCCGGTCGACTGCGCCTGCTGCCTCTTATTTGCTCGTTATGACAACAACAAATTCAAGGAATTATGTTTATACATTCCTGAAAAAACCGGAGACGACGGACAAGGAAGGAGTCAAACACAAAACGTCTCAAACGCCGCTAATGAACTTTCTTGACACAACCGTTTATGTACCATCTCTCACACACAGTGTTGTGCCCGTTACCGAAAAAAAGTAACGAAATAGCGTTACTCGTTAGTTTGGTAAAAATTAACGCGTTATTGAACTACGTTTTTTTTTCTTTTTTACAAACGTAACGATATACCGTTACCGTTACTTGTCAAAATAACGAACGTTACTTTTACGTTACTTTTGTGCTCGAGTACATATGTTTGGCAGAGATGTATGATAAGCCTCCGTAACAAGCTTCGATAAAGATAGACATTTACAGAGTGGTTTCATAGTGTTTTGATGCGCGAAGCAGCTTAATTTTCGGCATGCAGAGTAGGCATTGAAACTGTAAATTACCTGATTCCGTATCCTTTAGTTGATATATTTCATTCAGTCCTGGCCATGGCGACGGAGTTTTGTTATTCATGTCCATCTCACACGCAGAATGAGTCGTAGATGGTAGTCAATCGGCTTTTATAAACTACAGCATGCGAACGGGGACTGCTGGAACACGACCAGCCAACCAACACCCCTCATCTTTACGCCGGTTTTAGTAATAGTCCGGTTAGTACTATTACCAGAGACTGATTTACCTCACTATATGGAACAGGACACCGGTTACCAGCACACTGTTTATAATCACTTGCTGCCTCTTATCAGCAGTAGCTCTTAGTTTTCTGCGAAAAAAAAAAGGTTTCGTGTTTGTAAGTGTTTTTTTTTTCCAGGTTGAAAACTTTTTTATTTTTTTATTAAGACCTTCGGGAATCAAAGACTAATCAAGCGAAATATTCTTCTGTGTACAAAAGTGGGTCAGGAACTTTCAGGCAGCGAGAAGTGTTTCATAAAGGGTGTTTCTTTTTTTCTTTTTTTTTTTTGTAACTAGAGAAACGAGCAAATCGCTTCGCCACTATAGTCGGTGACAGGTCAAGAACGAAGTGGAAGCTCCTCCCACCTCTTTCCATTTTAGTGAAGCGAACGGTGGAGAGGAGGCGACCTCCCCTACACCGTTCGCTCCGCTGAAGTGGAAAGGGGTGGGAGGAGCTTCCACTTCTTTCTGGACCTGTCACCGACTATAGTTGTCCACTGTTGTAAACGGATGTCTCTCCCCCTTCCCCCCCCCCCCCCGCTGTCCACCTCTGCTGCACAAAGCAAAGGGGGAGGAGGAGGGAGGGGAGGGGAGGGAGCTGTAACGCAGTCGTTCGTACAAACCTTGCAAATGGAAACAGTGAAAAAAAAAGGAGAACGAACGGAATTAGCTGATAGCCGAGGGTTTTTATCGCCTTAAAAAAGTGAGTTTTTTCTTTTTAGTTTATTGTGATGGATGCTGGTTCTGTGCAGCGATAAGCTTGTGCAGGATTTTGAGATGGATGTTTGAATAGATGGACTGATAAGTGGAAAACCCACCGTTTTAGGCAATTGAAGGTTCACAAGTCTTAGCAGCAAGATACGGGATTGTCTGAGCATTGCGTGCTCCAGCGCAAGTAGTTGCCCCTCGAGCAGAGAAGCTCGATCCTCCATTGAGTTTTGACCGAAATTTAGTTCCCCTAACGTCTCCAGTTTTATGCACAAGATTGGTATTAAACGTTAGATGAGGCGTCGTGGCCTTTTCCCAAACGCCTAATGTATTTCACCAGTTTTGGTCAAAAGTAACGAGTAACGTAAATTGATAGCCGATACCGTAAAAAAGTAACGAAAATACTTTACTCGTTAGTCATTCAGAATACTAACGAGTACGTTACTGCGTTATCGAAAAATGTAACGCGTTACCAGTAACGTCGTTACTAGCAACGCGTTACCTCCAACACTGCTCACACACACATGTCTCCCGGAATTTTCACACGACTTAATGTCCTTCCACGACGGTACAACGTGTCGTGATCTCAATTAAAAAAATAACCTCATGCCCCACGCAACACAGGTCTCGAGGAATTTGCATATGTCTTTGTGAGATTCAACCGCGGTAGAGACTTCCTCTTGTGCAAAACAATGGTGCACGCAACACTTCAAAAACAAAGCAACCTCCCCAAAGCGCACCCTCGTGAATCCGGTCACTGCCGCCTGACACAGCCAAAAAAAAAAAAAAAACCCTTGAAAGCTAAAAGAGAAACTGTTACAACAACAAAAACTTTCGGGTCGCTCCATCTAGTGTTATCGACGGTTGACTGATACGATTTCTCACGGACACAATTCTGATTGTCTACTTCAAGACTCTTCTTGCACAATCTATTAGAGCGCAGCTCTTAGGCGTCCGTTTCCGGCTTGAGCGGCGTCGGCGTCGCCGTCGGCATAACCATGAGCGTTGCATCATGGGAATAATGCAGCCGGACGTAACCGCGCGTTTCATTCTGGGGAAAATTTCCCCGCTAAATTTAGCGGAAAAAGTTTTCTGCTAAATTTAGCGGAAAACATCCCCGCTAAATGTAGCCGGAAAGTTTCCCCACTAAATTTAGCGGAAAAGTTTCCCCGATAAATTTAGCGGAAAAATTTCCCCGTTAACCTTTGTGAAAAATTTCACCGCCAAACTTAGCGGGAAAACTTCCCGACTACATTTAGCAAAAACATTTTTCCGCTACATTTATCGGAAAATTATCGGAATTTCCTCGCTAAATTTAGCGGGAAACTTTCAAGCTAAATTTCACGAAAAAATTTCCCGTTAAATTTATCAGAAAAATTTTCCCGCTAAATATAACGGAAAACTTCCCAGCTACATTTCGGGAAAAATTTACCCGCTAGATGTAGCGGGGAAACTTTTCCGCTAAATTTAACGGAAAAATTCCCCCGCTAACTTTAGCGGAAAAGTTTCTGCTAAATTTAGCGGGAAATTTCCCGCTAAATTTAGTTGGAAATTTTTACTAAATTCCCCGCTAAATGGGAGGGGAGCAAGAAATGAGGAGGGGAGGGTACGGGGGAGGAGGAGGGGCGGCATACCCTCCCCTCCTACTCCTCAAGAGCTGCGCTCTAATTCGGCATTACAGAAAATTGTGAACGAGTTTAATTTTTTTTTTCCGCTTAACACCACAGTTTTCCCCCAATCCGGCAAACAAATATTGCATTCCTCCACATGTTCAGCTATCTGAAAATTTGGAGATATGTTCTTGACCGCCCTCATCTGCTCAAAACGTCTGTGATTTAGGCACCTTTTCGTCTGCCCCGCGTATGAAAACCCTTAGGCCATGGGGATATCATACACTACTCCAACCTGGCAGTCAATGGTGGCTTCCGTGTGCAGTTTTTGACAACCCTGTGCTCCACCCACAAACGGCGTGAACCTGTTCAACTTAAAGTCCGAAGAGAAAACCACCCCAACCCGGAACCTCCCGGCCACCGCCAACAGGTTGTGTGAAAAATTATAGAAAAATGGAATGCTCAAGGCTTTGTGTTTTCTTTCTTTCTTTCCTCGCCACTTCTCCAAATCTCTCCATGCATTTCCTTGCGACCCCGTCTACAATGTTACTCTTATACCCCGCCTGCTTTACGCGTGCGAATTGCCTCAGGAACGCTTCAGACGGGGAAACTATCTCAGTAATTTTAGTGTTGCTGGCGCGTTATTCCCTAGCTTTCCCTAGATAGACGTGAATTGCTGAGAGTTGTTGTTTTCAATGACGCTAAACAAGTTTTTGATTGGAACCATATATCTATCTTCAATATTTAAAAACTTGATTAACAAGTTTTACATATTTGACCGACTCATTATGACGCTCACTTATCCTGCTATATTAAGTCCCCCATGGACGTATAGGTCACCTGCACAAACCGCATTAGCGTAGCTTTCACAGCATTTTTTTTTATTTTGTAAAGCCTAAAACAATACCAGTACTTAAACACATCAAGATTAAAAGTGTCGACAAGTCACTTTATTTTCTACCTTACCTGAAACCACCCAGTACCCGTTGCCGAAAGCTGGCGATATCAAAGTAAACCTACAATAAAATAGTGCGAACCCAAATGCTGTCATCGTTCGGGCGGAAGCTAAGATTCTAACAGACCGATCTCGCCAGTTAGTTTCGTTACGCCGCCGCTGCCAGCATGGATCAGGAACTGTTGTCTTTCCGCACGTGCGACAACCCCGCTGAAGCTCTGCGCGAGCCGAGCACGAGGCGGCACGAGCCATGTCGTGCCCTTGCACCTGTCCCCTGTGAACTGCAGCATAGCCTCCTCTATTCTCACAAAGCCTGGCAGTTCGACGACGGAGCCATAAAGTGCCCGGTCGCAGATTTGGAGCGCGAGGATCTGGTAGCACATAGCATTTGTCGGGGAACCTGGACGTCAGCGCACAGCTTTTGCAGCGGCGAGGACCTGAAACGTGGTTTTCAAACCCGACGAGAGAGGAAGCGGTAGCGCCAGGAACGCGAGGAGCAGGAGCAGACATTTCATCACTCGGCAGAAATGTGTCTCGGCGTCTCGCCGCAACGGGGCGCCAGCCCCATGGCTCTCCTCTCATCCGTTGCTTGTCGCTCCACTTTTTCTATTTCGGCGGCCACTTCTCGTGGCAATCCGCCAAGCTTTGTCTGTATAGAGGAGGCTATGATTGCAGTTATGGCAGCGTCACCCACGCTAGAACGTTTAGTGAGATCGGCCTATTCGAAAGAATATGTGGCGCACCTAAGCCTGGAACAATTAGCATCGTGCGACTAACAATTCTGGGTGTCACCACCGCCAGAGAGACGCAGAATTGGTGGAGCTATACTGCGATGACTTTCCATGGGTTGTGCTTCAAATGCAAGCAGGATATTCACACATGTTATTCTTCATCCTTTCTGGAGAAGGCCACCGCTTCGAAATAAAGCACCTCTATGCTGATAGTAACGTGAATCATTGTACTTGACTTTCCTCCTAGCCAACTCCCTCACCTTCAAAGAGTTGTCTGGCGGGAGGCAATCCCACCAGTCAAACGCCTATTTTTAGAACGCCGGGAAGGGAAAGAGCCGAGTTCTGCGTCGGCGCTCCGATGAGACTCGTGTCGTCAATGATTGAAGACGAGCCTCCGCCGAACGCCAAAGTAGCACTCGTGTCAAATCCTTGACCCGCGTTGGCCTCTTTGGGTGACGTCGATAAATCCGCACTGAGGCCTTGTTTTCTAGGAGGTGTTGCGGGGCCACTCTAAAAAATGGCGTCGTCTGCCGGGAGGGGAAAAAGGAGAGAAGGGTCGATTTTCTGACGTCACACAACCTAGGTGGCGCTGCTGTCGGCAACGCGCATGCGCAAACGCTTCACTTTCCGATACCTGGTTTCTGCGCACGCACCGAGCCCATACCTGGTGTGGGCAGAAACGGTCCTTTTCGTGAAGAGTGTGTTCGCGTACATACGCTCTAAGAAAAATGTAGCAACGGCGCGTTTTTCTCCCTTTTACTGACGCGCCTCCAAACAGACATGAGAACAGGGGCGTAAAGGTGGGTGAGGAGGAGTGACAAATCCCGTGCGCTGACATCTGGGGGCCCGAGTGAAAGATCGCGAAAGAGAGCGACAGAACACGAGAGAAAGAAACCAATGTTGCCAGCTGAAGGACGACCGTCGCAATAGTAATCGCGAAGACTGAAAACTCTCAGCAATATAAACAGTGATCATTTAACGCTATAAACTAAATCCTGAGCTATTCTAGCGCTTATAAAAACTAAAATACGCATTATGCTGCAGTAACTCTTTCTGTCGAAATCTCGGAAATCTGGTGGTTACGAGGTTTCGTTTTCCCGGTGCGTGCCTATGCGCGCTTATCAAAACCATAGCGCGAATGGTTTAGTTTCGCGTTGACGCGATGCCGAACACCTGCGCGCTATGCAAAAGGAAAGCGCCTAAAGGAACGCGACTATCTTTCCACCGGTAAGTGCGTGGATTGTTGAAAATCATAAAAGTGCTCTAATGATAATTATGTTTGTAAAATCGAAGGCAAAAGTTTGCTGCAATAAGAGAACGAAAGTAATGTGCGTCGCAAACACGCAGGTTCAAACCACTGTGTGACTACAAATAACTACAACCGCTCAGATAATCGTGCGTTTATGCATTATACCGCATGAAGTTCGCTTAATGTATGGCGCGTTTATTATATGGCAATAAAAAATTGGCACATTTCATATAAATTGTTTTATCTTAGGTTCCCTCAAAACGATCAAACTCTTCAGAAAAGGTGGCTTGAGCTCTTCGGAGGTCAGCCCTTTTCCCTGAAAGAACATCACAGAATCTGCTCGAAGCACTTTGAAGCATCATGCTTCTTCAGGTCGCATTCCATTCCCACCTTAAAGCCAGGAGCTGTGCCCACCATACTTGCTTGTGAGCATGCAAGTGATCAGGTAAATCTCAAGCACAAAAAAGTAATTTCAAAAGGGAGCACGTGGAATCACAGCCAGTATTTCGGTGGGTTATGTAACCCACCAAAAATACTCCTTCAAGATACTAGAACAGTCACCTTTGACATTGCAACACAAATCTATCAAACAGCCGTACCGGCCACATCGGTCGCAGAGCTCGCCTGGGTTCTCCGGCGTCCAGGCTGCGCCTCGAATAACAGGGGTAAGATTCAGCAAATTCAAGGCTTCATTGTGGTAACACACATTCTCAAACAGCATGTCTCGCAGCAACCACCAGACACCGCCTATCCTTCAACTGGAAGTCGAACCCTACCTAGGTCATATTCCAGTGGGGGTAAAAATGAGACGAGCGAGACTATGGTCCTTGTAACACAAATCTATCAAACAGCCGTACCGGCCACATCGGTCACAAAGCTCGCCTGGGTTCTCCGGTGTCCAGGCTGCGCCTCGAACAACAGGGGTAAAATTCAGCAAATTCAAGGCTTTATTGTGGTAACACGCATTCTCAAACAGCATGTCTCGCAGCAAACACTAGACACCGCCTCTCCTTTATCTGGAACTCAAACCCCACCTAGGTCAACTCCTGTGGGGGTAAGAATGAGACGAGCGAGACTACGGTCCTTGTAACACAAATCTATCAAACAGCCGTACCGGCCACATCGGTCGCAGAGCTCGCCTGGGTTCTCCTGTGTCCAGGCTGTGCCTCGAACAACAGGGGTAAGATTGAGCAGGCTCAAGGCTTTATTGTGGTAACACACATTCTCAAACAGCATGTCTCGCAGCAAGCACTAGACACCGCCTCTCCTTCAACTTGAACTCGAACCCCACCTAGGTCAACTCCTCTGGGGGTAAGAATGAGACGAGCGAGACTATGGTTTTGGTAACACAAATCTATCAAACAGCCGTACCGGCCACATCGGTCGCAGAGCTCGCCTGGGTTCTCCGGCGTCCACGGTGTGCCCCGAGCAGCAGGGGTAAGGTTGAGCAGCTTCAAGGCTTTCTTGTCGTAACAAAGATCGTTCTCAAACAACATGTCTCGCAGCAACCGCCAGACACAGCCTCTCCTTCAACTGGAAGCCGAACCCCACTTAGGTCAACTCCTGGGGGGTAAGAATGAGACAAGTGTCACATACTATGGTCATTGTAACACAAATCTATCAAACAGCCGTACCGGCCACATCGGTCGCAGAGCTCGCCTGGGTTCTCCGGCGTCCAGGCTGTGCCTCGAACAACAGGGGTAAGATTCAGCAAATTCAAGGCTTCATTGTGGTAACACACATTCTCAAACAGCATGTCTCGCAGCAACCACCAGACACCGCCTCTCCTTCAACTGGAAGCCGAACCCCACCTAGGTCAACTCCTGTGGGGGTAAGAATGAGACGAGCGAGACTATGGTCCTTGTAACACAAATCTATCAAACAGCCGTACCGGCCACATCGGTCGCAGAGCTCGCCTGGGTTCTCCGGCGTCCAGGCTGTGCCTCGAACAACAGGGGTAAGATTGAGCAAATTCAAGGCTTTATTGTGGTAACACACATTCTCAAACAGCATGTCTCGCAGCAACCACTAGACACCGCCTCTCCTTCAACTGGAACTCGAACCCCACCTAGGTCAACTCCTGTGGGGGTAAGAATGAGACGAGCGAGACTATGGTCCTTGTAACACAAATCTATCAAACAGCCGTACCGGCCACATCGGTCGCAGAGCTCGCCTGGGTTCTCCGGCGTCCAGGCTGTGCCTCGAACAACAGGGGTAAGATTGAGCAGGTTCAAGGCTTTATTGTGGTAACACACAGTTCTCAAACAGCATGTCTCGCAGCAACCACCAGACACCGCCTCTCCTTCAACTGGAAGCCGAACCCCACCTTTGGTCAACTCCTGTGGGGGTAAGAATGAGACAGAGCGAGACTATGGTCCTTGTAACACAAATCTATCAAACAGCCGTACCGGCCACATCGGTCGCAGAGCTCGCCTGGGTTCTCCGGCGTCCAGGCTGTGCCCCGAGCAACAGGGGTAAGATTGAGCAGGTTCAAGGCTTTCTTGTGGTAACAAACATCGTTCTCAAACAGCATGTCTCGCAGCAACCACCAGACACCGCCTCTCCTTCAACTGGAACCCGGACCCCTCCTTGGTCAACTCCTGTGGGGGTAAGAATGAGACAAGTGTGACATACTATGGTCATTGTAACACGGATCTATCAAACAGCCGTACCGGCCACATCGGTCGCAGAGCTCGCCTGGGTTCTCCGGCGTCCAGGCTGTGCCCCGAGCAACAGGGGTAAGATTGAGCAGGTTCAAGGCTTTATTGTGGTAACACACATTGTTCTCAAACAGACATGTCTCGCAGCAACCGCCAGACACTGCCTCTCCTTCAACTGGAACCCGAACCCCTCCTTGGTCAACTCCTGTGGGGGTAAGAATGAGACAAGTGTGACGTACTATGGTCCTTGTAACACAAATCTATCAAACAGCCGTACCGGCCACATCGGTCGCAGAGCTCGCCTGGGTTCTCCGGCGTCCAGGGTGTGCCCCGAGCAACAGGGGTAAGATTGAGCAGGTTCAAGGCTTTCTTGTCGTAACAAACATTGTTCTCAAACAACATGTCTCGCAGCAACCACCAGACACTGCCTCTCCTTCAACTGGAACCCGGACCCCCCTTTGGTCAACTCCTGTGGGGGTAAGAATGAGACAAGTGTGACATACTATGGTCATTGTAACACGGATCTATCAAACAGCCGTACCGGCCACATCGGTCGCAGAGCTCGCCTGGGTTCTCCGGCGTCCAGGCTGTGCCTCGAACAACAGGGGTAAGATTGAGCAGGTTCAAGGCTTTATTGTCGTAACACACATTTTCTCAAACAGCATGTCTCGCAGCAACCACTAGACACCGCCTCTCCTTCAACTGGAACCCGGACCCCTCTTTGGTCAACTCCTGTGGGGGTAAGAATGAGACAAGCGTGACATACTATGGTCATTGTAACACGGATCTATCAAACAGCCGTACCGGCCACATCGGTCGCAGAGCTCGCCTGGGTTCTCCGGCGTCCAGGCTGTGCCCCGAGCAACAGGGGTAAGATTGAGCAGGTTCGAGGCTTTCTTGTCGTAACAAACATTGTTCTCAAACAACATGTCTCGCAGCAACCACCAGACACTGCCTCTCCTTCAACTGGAACCCGGACCCCTCCTTTGGTCAACTCCTGTGGGGGTAAGAATGAGACAAGTGTGACATACTATGGTCATTGTAACACGGATCTATCAAACAGCCGTACCGGCCACATCGGTCGCAGAGCTCGCCTGGGTTCTCCGGCGTCCAGGCTGTGCCCCGAGCAACAGGGGTAAGATTGAGCAGGTTCTAGGCTTTCTTGTCGTAACAAACATTGTTCTCAAACAACATGTCTCGCAGCAACCGCCAGACACTGCCTCTCCTTCAACTGGAACCCGAACCCCACTTAGGTCAACTCCTGTGGGGGTAAGAATGAGACAATTGAGACTATGGTCCTTGTAACACAAATCTATCAAACAGCCGTACCGGCCACATCGGTCGCAGAGCTCGCCTGGGTTCTCCGGCGTCCAGGATGTGCCCCGAGCAACAGGGGTAAGATTGAGCAGGTTCAAGGCTTTCTTGTCGTAACAAACATTGTTCTCAAACAACATGTCTCGCAGCAACCGCCAGACACTGCCTCTCCTTCAACTGGAACTCGAACCCCACCTTGGTCAACTCCTGTGGGGGTAAGAATGAGACAATTGAGACTATGGTCACTTGTAACACGAAATCTATCAAACAGCCGTACCGGCCACATCGGTCGCAGAGCTCGCCTGGGTTTTCCGGCGTCCAGGCTGTGCCCCGAGCAACAGGGGTAAGATTGAGCAGGTTCGAGGCTTTCTTGTCGTAACAAACATCGTTCTCAAGCAACATGTCTCGCAGCAACCACCAGACACTGCCTCTCCTTCAACTGGAACCCGGACCCCACTTTGGTCAACTCCTGTGCGGGTAAGAATGAGACAAGTGTGACATACTATGGTCATTGTAACACGGATCTATCAAAACAGCCGCACCGGCCACATCTGTCGCAGAGTTCGCCTGGTTTATCTGGTGCACTTTCTCCATCAACTGTCCTGGGGGTAAGAGCGGGGCTGGTTTCAGTTGTCATAGTCTTGAACACTATAACCTGACAAGAATATATCCTTTGATCGTCTTTCCAGAGTGACACTTCAGAGACAGAAACACCGTCCAAAAGGCGCCGACTTGTATGTATTTTATGTCAACATTGGAGAAACATTCCTTTAAGGGATCCTCATTTTTTTACTTTTAGGCAACAGCAACTTCAGAGAGACGGCCAGGTGGACAACAGATACTAACTGCTGCAGAGCATGGTTACTCGTGCCGCATCACACCAAGGACGGGACTTAGAATTGCAAAGAAGCGACTTGGAACTGCGAAGCGCAAACTATATGCCACCACAAAAAGGCTGAAGAGAGCAACCAAGAAACTTGTCGACTTAAAGACAGTCATCACTGAGATGAAGAAGAGGAATCTTCTGTCGGAAGATCTGGAACAGAAACTTGAGTCATTTGGTGAGCTACCCAACGAGCTGCTACAGTCCTGGAAGGCAAATAAAAAGAGAGCCCCTTCTGGAAGAAGGTATAGTGAAAAGATGAGAAAGTTTGCCTCAACACTGCACTATCACTCTCCAAAGGCGTATGCTTACTTGGCAACCATCTTTCCAATGCCAAGCATTCAGACACTTCGCACATGGCTCAAGGTTGTTGATGGTTGGCCGGGATTTACCCACGAAGCCATTGAACACCTCAAGAAAACCCATGAAAACACAAGTGAACGAGAGAGGTTGTGCAGCGTCATGCTCGATGGAATGAGCATCAGAAAAAAAATTGACCTCGACAGCAAAAGCGGCCGTCTCATTGGGTATGTTGACTTCGGATGTGGCCAGAGCCCAGACGATACTGATGACGCCCCCTCCGCAACCGATGCTCTGGTGCTCATGGCAGTGGGAGTTGCAGCTCCATGGAAGATCCCTATTGGCTATTTTTTAGACAATGGACTTTCTGGTGAAGTGCTTAAGGGCATAATTACTGAAGCAATTCTACTGCTCGCAGAGTGCAATCTTGAAGTTGTAGCTGTTGTATGCGATGCACTGTCATCAAATGTAATGATGGGCAAGCTGTTTGGTTGCCTCATCCATGAGACCGACGTGGACAGCTTCAAAACATCATTTCCTCATCCGACGGACCCAGCCCAGAAAATCTTTCTCATCTTTGATGCGTGCCATGGCTTGAAGCTCCTCAGAAACCTCTTTGGGGATAAGAAATACCTGACCACGAAGTATGGGGTAAGAAGGTAATGATGAATTAATATGTATCATGGCTCATTGTTTCTTTTTATCACTGCAGCTCATCCAGTGGCACTTCATTGAAGACCTTCAGAGGTTTCAGGAAATAGAGGGTCTCCGGGCAGGAAATAAACTCCGCAGAGCACATGTTGAACCGCCACTACTACCTACCGCCAAATTATGAAGGTGCGCTTGGCGGCGCAGACTCTCAGCTCTTCTGTGAGCAAGGCCTTGGAACTTGGTCGAAAGCTCCAACTCCGAGAATTCCAAGGCAGTGAAGCGACATCGAAGTTCATAGCAGATGTGGACCAGTAAGTTTATAGAAAAGTATAGCTATACTCCGAGTCAGAAGTTGTGTGCAGTGCAGTCAAAGCTAACGGTTCCCCTTTCCAAATGCGGCTGTAGTTAGGGAGGGAAATGGTGATTTCCTTAAAAATTACCTTTTCCCTTCTTGTTAACTAGAGGCACATTTAGAAGAAGGGAAAGGAGAACCCTTAGTTTTTATTAGTGATGGGCCGAACTTTTGCCGAACCGAAAGTTCGGCGCCGAATCTTGGGATTCGGCAAGGCCGAACTTTAAAGTAATTGTCGGACAATGTTTTAACTACCTCGTTGCATCACTGGAAAGGTCCAGGAAAGGTCAAATGAAAATCACGTTATCCAGAATGTACCGCATCATTTGTCACTCGCGCAGTGGACTGCTGTAAGTTACTGGTCAATCTTTTATTCTTGAGGCAGAAAATATTGAAGAGCACCAGGCTCGCTCACAAACGCACAGTTACCGTGTTGCCCACTCCACAACTTGCTGTCACCGCTGGTTGCACTACACTGCACTATGGTAACCGCACGACTGCACGGCGTCCATTTGCAATCCATGACCCTGTCGCGTTCTCGAGCCTGCGCTGACGTTTTCCGAATGTTTGCCGAATCTTTACTGAACTTTCCTTCAAAAGTTCGGCATTTGCCGAACTTTGCCGAATCTGAAGTTCGGCAGATTCGGTCCATCACTAGTTTTATTTCACTGCACACGACTTCTTACGCGGGTATATGTATCACACGTGATTAATTATACAAGGAGAGAACGGGACGAAAAATGAAACTGGAGAAAAGTCTCACCTGGTTCGAAATTACAAATGTACAATTCACTTGTACCTTATATACTGCAGGTATCATGACTGATGCTACTCTGTTCCCTTCTTTTTAGAGCATTTGACCTGCTAAATTCCACACAACCCAAGGGCAATGGGCTTCAAAGCGCCACTTAGACAAACCTTGTTCGTGAGCCAAGAGAAGAAGATGGTCACCTTGTCTGAGACGTTGATGTCCATACAGCTTCCATCAGGGAAACCAGTTGTTGAAGATGGAAGGCGCATGTCTGTCATAAGCATGGCATTCACCCTGAAGAGCGTCGCTGAGCTTGCAGATGCTCTGTTTCAGAGGGACATGTGCAGGTAAAAGCTGAAACTCATTTGATTAATTTGTTGTGGCAGTTTGAATTTCATAACATGTTTCGTGTCATTTACCAAATGCAGATACATCTGCACATACCGTCTGAGTCAGGATCATCTGGAGATGTTCTTCAGCTGTGTCAGACAGCGCGGCGGTTGGAACAACAACCCTTCTGCTGTGCAGTTCCGCCATGCTTATCGCTGTCTGCTGGTGCATGCAGATGTGAAGGCACCAACAACTGCAAATGTTGCTCCTGACATGGATGGAATCACTGCATTGAGGCACCAAGGCAGCCTGTCGAAGGAAAATGATGAGGCAGAAGAGATAGACCCGCTGCAACTCGACACATTTTCGAGCTTTGCTGACCATGACTACCTTGGTGCAACCCACGGTTTAACCGAATTCAGTGCCGAGATTGTCCAGTATGTACGTGGATTTATTGTGCGCGTTGTGTCGAAGAAGGTGACATGCTCAGAATGCCTTCACATCCTTGTTGACGATCATGTGACAAGCCTTCTGGTTTTCATAGGAAACAATGGAGGCTTGATCATGCCATCTTTGTTTGTACGTCATGCCCTGAACTGTGCAGAGTCGACATTCAGGCATGAAACTAAGAAACCACAAAAGGCTACAGTACAACGCCTTGTTCTCAATGCTTTTCAGAGCTTTGTTGTGAAACATCAGGGGAGCTTGTCACAGACAGGACACTATAAGGACAGTCCCCAACATGTGATCACACTGACAAGGCTAATCCTAAAGGAGTACATGACCCTTAGACTTCGAGAGCTATGCAAAAGTCTCACCGAAAAGGACAGGGGGGCTTATGTCCGAGCCCAGTTGACAAAGCAGATTTTGTTTAAGAATCAGTGAGGTAGGAAGCCCAGTAGGATGGCATCGTGTTATTGAAAGTCCATTCCTAGGCTAGTTTGTTTATCATAGTTGTCCTGCCTACTTCAAGTCCCTGTCTTTTTTGCACTATTTCATATTTTTAGCGTTGTGTTATGTACACATGTTGTAGCAATTTTTTTTAATAGTTTGAGTGCGTTTGTAATTATGTATCTGTTTGCAACATAACTTTTAAAGGACCAGTGTAGAACTTGTGCCTCCTGCATTTTATTCGTGCCATTGTGCGATGATATAGATAGAACTATGCTACAAAATCAACATTATTTTTTACGTTATAATTACCTATGTTATAAGGTTCAAATTGTTTTGTTTTGTTTTTTTAGTTGCTTTTATGTGGTTTTGTTCACGTCGGTTCACTGTGGACTTCCCAATGAAGGTTGAAATGATGTGTACTTATTCTATTTATATATAAGTGTAATAAAACTTTTTTTTTATTACACAAACACTTTTAGCCTACCTTGTGTTCGAGTAGCGGAACCTGTTTTCTTTCAGTGTCTCGTTTCAGTGTTGCGGATTGTTTTTGTGCTGTTTTGCATATTCATTTGACTTGCAAGTAAACAAATGGAACGCGATTCGCCGATTTCTTTCGAGGTGCGCCCGACGGACCATTCAATGCACCACCCAACGCATTTTAGAGACGGTAAGGTACTATATAGGTATTATTATAATAGGTCCGTTCGATTCGGCAGCAAGTTCGGAACTAGAGTTCAGTCGGAGTTCGGACGAGTGTAGGAGTCGTGCATAGGCGGATTGCACGACACCTACGCTTTTCTGAGGTCGGAGTGAACTAATTTTGAACTTTCTGGCCGAATCAAACAGACCAAATAGATCCATATGTAAGAAACAAACCTGACGCAACCGCCAATTGCCCAAAATGCCGGTGATCGAGGCTGATACGTGGTTCGATAGGCAAACGTTTAACCCATTGTGCGGCGCCCGATGGAAGGAACCATTCAAAGCAAAAGACGAAATATAACTTTTCCATAGACCATAGCTATCAAGCAACTTTAAAGTGACAAATCATTTGTATTACCAGAGAGAAACTCGCGGCAGCAACAGTTAAAGCTCAGTATCGCAGCGGAGGGAACATCTCCATTTTGACAACACACAATGTTGCTATGATGCTTAGGAAAACCGTGAAATCTAGCGGATAAGGCTAGTTGGTAACCATGTGTGGGACCCCGAGGGTCTGCCTGCATGCTCCGCCGCTTGCGGCAGCCAGAATGCATAGAAAAATGGCGGACCTTTTCCTCTAGTTTTAGTATGTACGATCTCTATGCACGAGAACAAGGAAGGAACGAGACATTTTCCACTTTCTCCTGGAAGACTAGAGAAAGGTTCCGCTCTCCCGCCTCATCTTCTTTCGGTTTCGTTCTTCGAGCACGTCGCGTGCGTTGTTTAATAAATGTTGCTGAGTTTATTGAGCTTCAGAGGCAGCGAAGTCCGCCTGTAGTGCAGTCCAAACGTACAGAACATTTAGGGTGCATAGATATTTATTCCACTGATTCTATCATACGTGCAAACGAAACCGTTCGAAAAAGCAAAGTTCCGGAGTAGTGCCAGCAGCGATACGCTAACTGGGCTAAGATGACCGACTCCGGATTTCGGAACGACGATGTTTTAACGTTGACGACGTTCTCGAGACAGGGGTATTTGTGTCCAAGACAGGCAGGTTTTGCCTTTGTGGTGCCGGTAGAGGAGCAATACTATTTTCTTTTTTCTTGGTGCAATTCTCTTTTCTTCTAAGTCTCCTCTATCCATTTTGTTGTTGTCGTTGTCGGGTGCCTTGCTACCTTCTGTGCCGAGTTCAGTTCTGTTTGCCGATGCCGAGTGCCAACCAGATATTTGCGTGGTTCTGTATTTCTGCGTGTCAGCAACATAGCAGCAACATCGCGATGGCAGTGGTGTGCGTTGTGAACGGAAAGCTTGAACTATCGCCGACGTGACCGTATGTTCGCGTATCAGTGGTGTAACAACAAGATGAGACGACGTAAACTGCCCGGCATTGATGCCGCTGGTCGGGCCGTGATCGGAGGGGGCAGGGTGTCGCAGCTTTACATTCCGCTTTACATTAAAGAGCTTCAAGACCGCTTGAGAGATTATGGTGCAATCGATCGACGTGCGGATAGTCATGTTGGAACGCTGGTCTGAACCGTAACTCCTATCACACAGTTGCCAATGTGACGTCTGCAATGTCCTGTTTCCTCCAACCCGAGAGAGATTGCGCTTTGGAGAGAGGACCGAACAGTATGGAAATATGACGGAATGAGCGTATATTTAGTTTAGAATTTTAGCATTGAGAAAAGATGGTAGGTAAATCGTCAAAAAAAAAGCCATCCCTTATTTTGCTGTTCAAATATTCTACGATTCCTAGAGAAACTGCCCTCCAAGTGGCACGCTGGGATGAGCGCTAGAAGTATTGGAGCCCACCACGGCGTAGCTTCGTAGATTTAACATATGCCGCAAGTCGCGGCTACATTCAAGTTGATCGAAAAGCGATTTCCCAGCCCTTGAACCATCGCTTCCAGCTGAGTGAATACCCCCTCTATAGAGATTAATTCAAGACAACAATTGCAGCCGCACGCGAACTACACAAATAGAAAACTTGCTACGACGTTCCGTGCGGGGAAGCAAATACATGGCTCGGAACCGCAGTGGAGCGGCTTGATTTATTTGCTTTCAATTAATTACGGCATGAGCGTTTACTTTTTAGTAAGATATTCATCCCCTGAGCCGTTCAAAATACTCAGATAGGTATGATATTACTGGAAAAAATCAACATGCTGTGAATATTATTTGTTGCTTAGGCGTTCACCGAGAAATTCCGTACATTCAAAACGACGAGTATAAAAGGCGGAAGCGCAGAGCTCCGAAGTTGTAATCGGGTTAGAAAAAAAATGTTTGTGACGTGTTTGTGTATGCGCTCAATGTATATGTTCAGCTGATGCGTGTAGTATGCGTAATGCGTAATTTATCCACGTGTTTGTATAATTAGGTGCCCGAAGTGTAATGGTGGCATTAGAAATAAAAATAGTTTCGTAGCACATGAAGTGGGCGGTACCTAGCGCCACCTAGCCTAGCAACTTGCAATTACTCTGCTTCACCCTGCCGTCTGGTGGCAAGTGATTTAATCCTGTTTCACGCTTCGCGATAATTTCTGGTTACCGTGCAACAATAAGCCAAGTAGGCTGCTTCGAATTTGCTCTTTTAAGAGCGGCTTTTGGTTTTGAAAATAGCTTACCTGTTCCTCCGTGATTTGCGGTTGACAAAGGAATTGTGGCTCGAGGAGCAGAGTAAGACGTGAAGTGGGCGAAATGAGTGGGTATCGGTTGTCTCCTTTTAACATCGCAGTTCTGAAGACGAGAAGACTGAATGACTGCTTACAAAACCCAAGTTTCTTTACCATCAAGAGGGAGCAGGCTTCGGAAATAAATACAATCCGTGGAAAGCTCGTGTTACGATTTTATTTGCTGCTCCTCTTTAGCCCCGTACAATAGACGTAGCGTCCTCGTTAAGCCTTACTAAGCTTGATTTGTTCGACTAGGGCCCGCAATAATAAGATACAGGCGACGGAGTAACTTTGCTCCCCTGCTTTCAGGACGAACGTTTCTC
>JAZHYW010047080.1:0-17747 GCA_037355805.1 Ixodes ricinus
CCTGATACATAACAACACGGCGAACAGCTGGGAAAGCCAACGACGGGCATCTGGCACGCCTCAGCGGAGGACTGAGGAATTAATTTGGACCACCTGGGGATCTTTTGACGTGCAACCGAAAGCTCGGTTACACGGCGCCTCCTCCACCAATAAGAGAGAGCGGAGAAGCTTAACTCGTCGGATCCCGATGGGTCACAAAATGCGTATACCGTGTGTGTTCATTGAAGCAGCAGTAAGCATGATAATCAAGATAATCCTAGACAACCAGGAAAGCTAAGAATAACCAGCTGAACCTAAGCTTACGCTACGTATATCCTGGCACACGCCGAGCTAAGCAACTGCAATTGTTTGAAAATTGTTAGTCCCGTTCACTGGGATACTTCTACTTTTTGCCGCGATTGAGTGTGTTTGTGTTTTGCCAAGGGTCAACTCGGACCTTTTTTTAACGTGCGCACAGATTAAAATCGTTACGAAGACGAGCAAACCACACGGTTCGGTGTTTTATCAAAACAATGATCGACTGAACACGAGACCGCGTTGGGCTTTCCAGGTGCCACCAATGAGGTCGCTTATATTTACAGGCACCCTGCTCAGCCGAGATTTCCGAGTCCTGAATTCGACCTAATCGTCTAGGAGTGCCAAAATATATATAAATAATAAAAATACAGCGAAGGTCTTTTCTCTTTATTGCGATATCAGTTAGTGGGACACTTCACTTCGCGGGTTTCCCGCCGTCGACCGCGCTTCACATCGACGCGGACGATTGTCGGCACTCCGCCAAAGATTCCACATTGACGTCGGGCCGCTCGACACGACTCTG
Organism: Ixodes ricinus; assembly: GCA_037355805.1. Lineage (NCBI taxonomy): Eukaryota > Metazoa > Arthropoda > Arachnida > Ixodida > Ixodidae > Ixodes > Ixodes ricinus. Next base: position 821 of record JAZHYW010047080.1, read on the forward strand.
ACGTCACGCAGCGCACCACGTCACCTGTTACCTGGCGTGAGCTGCCACCATGACGGGAATTTGTCATGTTAAGACACGTTGCACAGTGACGTCACGCAACGTCATGACGTCAGGTGACACCGTGAGTCACGTGATGTTATGACGGCACGTGACACTATGACGGCTCGTGGAAACATAATCATAGAGACTGGTGGTAATGGAAAGAATAAAAACAACGCGTTCTAGCTCATTGTGCCAGAAATGTTCTCGGGCCATAAAACGAATAAAGCTAGGTGGAGTTGTAAACCGGCGAAACCAAGGGGCGTGAAATTAGGTGGAGCTACGACTGAAAGTTGAGTGCGCGATTTTGGAAGTATATCTTTAGGGACCACAAGGGGATGTTAGTTCGTGTGAAATAACTTGTTGCATAAGACGTTCAGGCGGGCACACCGACGAGAAGGGAACGGTTCCTGCTGCACACAAGCAGGTTTGTCGTTCCTGGAGTTTCAAACTTGGGCGCGCGATTTTCCAAGTGTTCTTCAATTACCACAAAGCCCTTCTAGTTCGTGTACCATAAAATTGGTTAACATGTTCCTTGGAGAATGCTCTCTACTTAATACATCCTGCTTGGTACCCCGAAACACCATGGCAATTTCGATCCAGTGTGTGTGACTCGTCTATGGTGCGCACTCGCACCTTTACCGTTCATTCGGTCCATCATCGGTACACGTGAGTGGCTCCGACGTCCCACCTCAGCTGCAGCAGTGTCTCACCTTACCGGGTTGCGCGAGTTGCCCCTAATTTTTGTGTTTTTGCTTGCCTGGTTCTTTCTTGTAAGCGTCGATGGAAGTTGGTACCTCCCTGGTATCGAAACCCTTTTCAAAAGTCCGCGCCATTGCCTGTCCGCCATTGCTTGATCGCGTATTCTGAGCGTGTATTGGACACGAATACCGCGTCAGTGTTCGAGCGTCTACTCGGCTCAGCTCGTATTGAAAGACGGGCGCTGACGTCATCGTTCAGCGAGGACTCGTGATCCAATCACGCGCTTCGTGCCCAATGGATGGATGGATGGTAATGGCTATACCCTTTGAAAGGGGAGGCAGCTTGCGCCATTTAGCCTAACATTTCGTCATCCCCAAGAAACGATGACCACCAATGTTGCTCAATGGAGTCTTAAAAGGGTCTATTGCCGCTCTGTATTCAAGGCAGGCGGTAGCTGTTCACTCTTCTCGTTTAGATTTGCAATTAGGAACGAGACGGGCGGTCTTAATGACCATCTTTTTAGTTTTGTTGAAACGCTTGTACAACTGGTTGGCTACCCTACCGTCTTCAAACAACGTTGCAACCGGAAAATGAGCAAACTTTGTTATTATCGGTTGTAATGTATTGTGAAAATGATGATGGCGATTATAGTGATGAACGATATCATTCCTGTTCTCAGCTGAGCATGCAACCGCTGCTTCTTCAACTTTGATAAGCAAACTAGCCAAGAATAGCTCCGTCCTGCTCTAATCGAGAAATAGGAATAATTATATTGAGGTTCGGATAACGTTGTGATTAAGACCTGGTAGTCACAGTGCTGGTTCTGCGGCGGGCGAACCTAAGATTCTTCGAAGCCGGGCAGGCGCTTCAAGCATTACTCAGCCCCATCAGAAAATCTTTGGTGTACCCAGACTGCTGAGTACATACGGCACGCTCCAGCCACAGCACAAACTGTAATATCAAGATACAAAGGCAGCCGCCTTCGGCAGCCGCCCATCGGTGTGCGCACGAGCCGTCAGAGACCAATTCCACCTGGTCCTCCCAGATGCCGCCTAGTCCCCTTCAACACCTCGATAGCGGGCCTCAAACGAGTTCATCAATCAACCCCTGTCCAGAGCACCAACGCGTTCCTTCGCTCGCTTTGGAGAACTTCCGCCCAGCGAGGTCATGAAACTGCTAGAGTTTTCCTCTGCTCTACCAAATGCTTGCGGCAAGACAAACAAAAGACGGATTCCATTCAACAAAGGCCGCGGTATATTATCAGCAAGGCCTTCGTAGCCAGCCGATCGTTAAATTTTATTTTCCCCTGTCTTTTTTTTGACGCGGAGTTGCAAGTTTGAGTTTAAGGCAATGATTAGGGAATTAAAGACTGGCCTAGCAGATGATCGTTTTCACGAGTACAATTTAACACGTACGGAAAGATTAGTCGATATATCCTTCGGGCAATTTTAGAAGTTATTCTGCACTCGAGGTTTTAAAGCGCCAGTCTCGATGTCACTGCTGCGTGATTCTTAATGCTCACCGCTCGTAAACACGCAGCGTAAACAGCACTTTTTACAGCGATAGCTGTTGTGGGCTCTTCACACCACAGGGAAATTAGTCTTGTTTTTGATGTTGTAGTTGGCGGTGTAGGGCGTTCATCGTCGATGTTGCAAAAGTCTCGAACAAGATCGCCCTCCGCCCCCGGGAATTGAACCTAGGTCTGCCGCGTGCGAAGAGAGGCGGTAACGCTGACCTACGCCACAGTGTTAATAACCTGGGGGGATCGGTGGCCGAGTGGGCCATGGCGCACACCCGCTCGGAGCGCGTGGAGCGATAGCTCGCGCTGGAGAACCAGGGATCCTCGGTTGAATCCCCACCGCTGCGCCATTTTGATCTGGATGAGCATCGTTACCGGCAGTGCGGTCGTGGCATCACTACTGCGTGGTGCGCGTTAAAGACCCGAGACTAGCGGTTGTTACCTTTGCGCTGGCTACGATTGTCGCAATCTACTAACGGGAGACTCGTTGCCTGTTGGGAGCAGATGCTGCAGTTCTAAGGATGTATAAACATACACACACGCCAGTTCTTTTCTGTTGATAACTGCTACTAAACTTCGGGTTTCGTAGTACCCAATGCCACTGCACGCGCTCTCCAACCCCCCTTCCCCCCCAAAAAAAGAATGCGGAGTAACAAAAAATGCCGTTGTTCCCTGTCGATCCCAAGAGCTCAAGCCGGGAGACGTGCTTTCAGGCAGCCAGGTCAAAAACGAAAGAAAAGAAAAGCCGTTTACCACTCCCTGTAACGCCGGGTGGGAAGCGCAGCTCTTGAGGAGGAGGAGGGGAAGAGTACGGAGAGGGGAGCTATGCTCCTCACTCCTCTCCTGCCACGCCTCGTATATTGGAGAGCTTTTCGCTAAATTTAGCGGAAAAAATTCTCCTCTAAATTTAGCGGGAAATTTTTCCGCTAAATTTGGCGGAATTTTCACTAAATTTGGTGGGAAACATTTTCCGCTAAATTTGGCGGAGAAATTGTCCACTAGATCTGGCGAGGAATTTTTCCCGCTACCATCTAGCGGTGAGAATTTTCCGCTAAATTTAGTGAAACATTTTTTCCGCTCAATTCTAGCGGGAAAATATTTGCGTTGGATTTAGGAGGAATTTTTCCCGCTAAACTTGAGTGGGGAAAACTTTGCCCTAAATTTTGCGAGGCCTTTTTCCGCTAAATTTAGCCGGGCTTAGAATTTTCTCCGCCCAATTGTTAGCCCCGGTGAAGTTTTTCCGCTAAATTTAGCGGAAACAGTAGGGGAGCCATAGTAGACCGTGTTTCCCCCCTCCGCTAAGCCCCTCCGCTACCCGGAGACTCTGCAGCCAAGGCCATCGGCACGCAGATGCAGTGGCGGTTTCTTCGTTGCGGAGGGCCGGTCTGCACTAAAACTCCCTAGTATTCCGTACTAAAATATAGCGGGGAAAATTTTTCCGCTAGATTTGAAGCGGTAAAAATGTTTTCGCTAAATTTAGCGGGGAAATTTCCCATCATGCACCGCGCGGTTACGCCGACGCCGACGCCGCCTCAAGCCATAAACGGGCGCCTAAGAGCTGCGCTCTAAGAACAATAGCGTTTGGAACAAAACACATGTCTGCTGTGTTCAGAACGCTTTTGTTCACCGCGCTGCACGGTTCGTGAACGGGATGCCGATTCCAAACGACTTTGCCGAGATCGGTCGCAGCCATAGCTCTGACTCTGCTGTGGTGTGGTGTCAAACTTTGTTAACAATATGACGCCCTGTCCGGCGCTAAGTAGGGACCTGATGGTCGGGTCTCTTCACTGTCGCCTGGACGTGATCGACCAGGGCCCGCTGGTACGGAAGAATAAGGGGGTCCGGTGGAGTGAGCCACTTCACCAGAGTCCCGGGGCGTTGGTGTGGGGGGAGGAGTGTAAGAGCTTTGGAGCGGGAGGGAAGAGAGGAGGGGCACTCCCATAGAACATGAGGGGTATTTGGGAAGCCCCCGCAGTCGGGGCAGATGGGTCGCCCAGGGAGGGATTTGTAATAGTGAAGGAGATGCGGTGTGGGGAGGGAAGAGGTTTGAGCTTGACGCCATAAGGCGCCTTCTAACCTAGATAAGGAGGGGTGGGGGGAATAAGGGATCTGCGAGACTCGCGTAAAGAAACCAGGGCTTCTCGTCGCTGATCCCGTTTTAAGAGCAAATCCTCCAGCGGGTCATACCGACTCACTCCGGCACAAGGGGGTCCTGGTAACTCGTCACAGGCCAAGGCGTGGGCTGCCTCATTCCCCTGAATGCCGGAGTGACCCGGAACCCACTGGAGGGTCACCTCGAGGGCGGGATTGTTGGTCAGAAATTCTTGGAGGTCATCAAAGATTTCGGGGGGGGGGAGGGTGACGTCTCGGAAAGCCCGACAGGCCGCCTGGCTGTCTGTTCGAATGAGGATTTTGTTCGTGGGTTGGGTAGGTATTGTGATAGTTTCGGCTATAGCCAAAGTTTCAGCATATGTAGAAGACTTGATATTAATGTGGGAGTTATAAAAGATAGGTGAGTAAGTGGGATGAATGACTGCGGCAGTTGTGGCCCGGGGATAGGAGAAGGAAGCATCCACGTAATATGTGGTGGTAGATGAAGGGGAGGGAGTGTTACGGGAGATTCGATCGGCCCTGTCAGCGCGTCTGTCCAGATTCCGCTCGGGGTTCATATTACGAGGAATGGGGAGTACCTCGACACGAGGAAGTGAAAGCCAAGGAGGTCTGGAGGTGGGGATGGGAGGAAGGGAGGAAATGTCGTGACCAAGTGACCTCAGGAGGATTCGACCCGGTTCTGAAGAACGAAGGCGATCCACCTGACCTTGTAAATGTATGTCTTTACGATCTTGGAGTGTATTAAAGAGCGATGTCATTTCGAGTGTATCGTTCGGTGCGGCATTTGGAACGCCCAAAGTTAGGCGGGTAAACTTGCGCAAGAGACGATCAAGTTTAACGTGCGGAGTTTTGCCGAGATTGGTGTAGGGATACTGATACATTACCCTGGAGTAGACCAGGGCCTCCGTGACGCGACGAAGTTGGTCCTCTCGGAAGCCCTGGTTGCTCCGAGCGATGCGTTGCAGGACGTGATATATGTTGTTAAGTTGTGTGTGGAGTCTGGAGAGCCAAACATTCCACTTGCCGTCATCCTGGAGCCAGAATCCAAGGACGCGGAGGTAACGGGGGCGGGGTACGGGTTTTCCATTCAGGTGTAGGCAGATTTGCTGCCGCGCGGGTTCAGTGTAGCGCAACTGTCCAGTGACCACTACAATATACTCTGTTTTTTCCGGGGAACAAGAGAGTCCGAGTTTTTGTGTGTAAGCGCAGATTATGTTGAGTCCTTGCTGAATCGTGTCCTCTTGCTCTCCTGCTGATCCAGAGCAACACCATAACGTTATATCATCCGCATAAACGGTATGTTTTAAATTTGGAATGGAATTTAGTAAAGGGGGAGATCTTTAAGTGCTATGTTGAATAAGAAAGGTGAGAGGATAGCCCTCTGTGGTACTCCTGTTTGTAAAGGTTGGGGTGGTGAAGTGTAGTCATCAATTTTGGTTTGTACAGATCGTTGTGTTAGAAAGTTGTAAAGGTAGCGGTAGAGGCGGTGACCAGGTCGAAGTGTAGCGATTTGTGATAGTAGTGCCTGATGGTTAATGTTGTCAAAGGCACCTTTAATGTCCACCCCAACGATTGTGCGCAATTGAACCCGGCTGGGTTGGGCGTACACATCGTCGTAGATTAACATCATTGCGTCCTGGGTGCACAAATGGGATCGAAAGCCGATCTGAGTAGGGGGAAGAGGGTGAAATTGGGAGCAGTGCCAGGCAAGTCTCTCTAGAACCATGCGTTCCATGAGCTTGCCTATGCACGAGGTAAGGGAGATGGGTCTAAGGTGGGGGATAGAAGTAGGGGGTTTGCCAGGCTTGGGTATAGGAAGTACCGTGGCCAGGCGCCACGAGTCTGGAAGGTCTCCCGACAGCCAGGAGTCATTAATAATACTCAGCAGATGAGAAAGGTGCGAGTCAGGTAGGTTCCTAAGTAGGGGATAGGCAATACCATCAGGGCCAGGGGAGAATTAACGCAGGACTGCTCATTTTTTCAATTCTGTTTTTGCGCTTGGTGGTTTTAACTTTTTGTTGATTCTGACTATTCTTTTTTTTTTTGCGCAGGTGATTCTGAACATCGTGGGGTTCGTCATTCATGTGTATTGGTGTCACTTAATTGTTTTTTTCATTAATTTTTTATGCTGATAAAATTTGTTCAATCATGCATATGCTTTATATGATACCTCCCTCTATGTGATGCCGCATCAGGCCCTTTAATAAAAATTGGGGTGTGTATGTTCATACAGCTTAGACCTTAGTTTGCCTCAACGGGCGACTTGTCTCCCAGCTGTAGATGAGAAATTTAGCCAGTGCAGTACAAACCGCGAACCTGCCGTCTTTAACGTGCACCACGCAGTAGTGATGCACGACCGCACGCCGGTACTGATGCTCATCCAGATTGAAACGGGCAGAGGGTGGGGATGGAGCCCAGGATCTTGGGCTCTGCAGGGCTAGCTTTCGCTCCACGTGTTCTGACTTTTGTGCGCTAGCCCACACGGCCACCAATCTGCCCCCTTCCCCCCCCCCCTTTTCAAAAAAAAAAAATCGGGATCTTTAGAGGAAATAAAATAAGTAAATAAATTAAAAAAAATATGAGTGACGGGAGTACACTCAGTGAAATATCGCGCCAAGAACAATCTCAAATGTGTTCAAGACAGTGTGACAATACCCGGTATTGACATTGATACACGTATGACGAACACCTAACATAACGTTTGTAAGAAAATTCTGGAAAATAAAGGTATATAGATAATACTAAACACTGGAAACCATCGCGTCCCTTCATCCCTCCACATCCAAGAAAAAAATAATTTTTTTTTTCTATCCCGACTGTTTTTTTCAGCACCTGGTAATTTTGCAGTTCCTCCGCGGGAGCGCAGAAAAACCAAGAAACGCCGGTGTTTCTCTGACCAATAGCAGTGATAGGAGACAAGGCCTCCCCATTCCGTTGTAGGCGGCGTTCGAGATTGCTGGCGAAAAATTTGAGACGTCCGGCGCGGAGCTATAGGGTGTACTAGAAGTGGGATGCGTGCGGACCGCATCGGCATCTCCATAGGGGCTGGGCGTTGAGTGGCCCAATTCTGCCACAGGGGCATGGATTGGCGTTGCTAGTCACATCGGGGCCAGGAGGCCGGTCAGGCAGCGATTAGCGTGGCTGGCTTGGGGTGTGTTGTTGTGACTACTAATGCGAGAGCATTAACTGTCCCATGGAGGGAAGCCGGCGTTGTCTGTAACCGTCTGTAGCAGAGAAAACGGCAGTTGAATTCCCATTGGCCAGTGAAACGGTAGTTAAATTCCCGTTAGTCAAAAGCACAGCAACACAGATGCTTCGTCACGGAAGCCGGCGAGGCAGATCGAGTCAAAGCGAACGCACCTCAGAAATAAAACAAAGAAAAGTACAGCAACCCAGATGAATCGTGACGGAAGTCGTGGAGCCCGCGAGGTTGGCCGCGCCTGCGCAGTGGGGAGCGTGATGTCACCTCCAGAGCGCCGTGGGAAAAAGGGAACACGTAGCGCGCTGCTTCTAGGAATGCGCTGCGTGTACGAGATGCTTTCGCATTCCTACACGTACGCAGTCTTAAGTGTCCTCGTTAGTCTTTTTTCTTCTTGTTTTGTTTTTCTTCTTGTTTTACCAAAACAAACCCGTTGGATGTTTATAGAAGGCCTGCTATATCGATGTGCTCCTGATCAAATCTGGCATCCGTTGGGCGAAATACGTGCATCGCTGTCTTCGTGTGCCGCAGCACTTGAGAGCGTTGGTATTTGCGGCATGTTTTCGTCAACAGACGGATGCCACAGTTCACTCGGGGACAGACGTATCATGACGTAACAAAACGCTGGGTAGCCCGGATTTCCGGATGATTTGGGTCATGGACGGCGTGGAAGCTAGCTTATCGAAATTTTCTGGAATACAGGGCAGTGGTGCGGCAGTAGATTCATCGCAGATGATATCGCAGGTGGCTAGCGGCAATGTAACGGGCTGCAGTTGCAGGGGTGTGGAGCACACCCGAGCTTTTGCAGCTCGGTGTCTTCCTTTCGTGCCAAGGACAATTTCGAGACATCGAAAACAGAAGATACGGAAATTGCGTTAATGCGAGAGAGGGCACCTGCCGGCACGTTGTCTGTGCCAAAAACATGACAAAGACCGTTCCTAAAAAAAAAATTAGGTAAGATGACAAATATCTCTGACGGAGTAGGAGTTGTGGTTGCCGGCAAATGAGCAGTTAAGTGGCTTATGGTCGGTGAGTACGTGGAAATCTTGGCCTTTTCAGAAGTACGGGAAGTGGCGGATGGTCGTGTAGATATCGAATAGCTCAAGTCCAAACGTGCTATACCGTGTTTTGGCTAAGTTAAGTTTTTTTCTTTTTGAATAAATTCAGCGCGTGCCATTGATTTTCTCCATACTGTTGGAACACTGCCCGTACGGCGACATCAGACGCGTCGACGATGAGACGCGTTGGGGCGTTGGGCAGGGGGTACACAAGGCCTCGGCCATGGCATGCTTGACCGCTTTGAAGGCAACCTCTGCAGTTGGTGTCCATGGTATTGCCGTCGGAGATTGCTGGGATCTCAAAGCAAGTCGGTAAGGGGCTTGATTGTTAGTGCTCCGCGTGGAATGAAGCGCCCAAGAAAAATTGATGAGCCCAAGGAACTTCCGCAGCTTGAGTAGCAATTGCGGTTGCGGGTAGTCTCGGATGACTTGCATTTTGGAATGAGGGGACTCGACGCCTGCGGGTGTGATGCCATGCTCCAGAAAATCCAAGAATGTCACGCCTAAGATGTACTTCGTCACATTAACTTTGAGGCCGTAGTCACGGAGTCGTTCAAAGACCAAGCGCAGGCGTGTGGTGTGTTCTTCTGGTAGCTTTCTCGCCACCAAAAGTTCATCCACTTAGGCGAAGATAAAAGGTAGTTCAAATAGAACTTCGTGGAGGAGACTCTGAAAGGTCTGAGCGGAATCGCGCAATTCAAAAGGCCTTCGGACGTACTCGAACAGGCCAAATTGAATAGGCCGTCTTCAGAATGTCCTCCGGCTGGATTGGAAATGTGATGGTACGCCTCGACTAGATGTACCTTGCTGTAGATGGATGTTTCAGCAAGGCGTTTAGTGAAGTCCTGGATGTGGGGTAGTGGCTACTGATCAGGCTGGTTTTGTGTGTTCAGTGAGCGGTAATCCGAGCAAGGCTTCCAGTCGCCCGGATCTTTCTTGGGAACAATCTGCAGAGGTGTTCCCCACGAGCTGTTGGATGGCCTGATAATGCCCAACTCGAGCATATGCTCGAATTCTTGTTGGGCTATCTTGAGCGTTTGCTAGATATGCGACGAGGGTGTGCAAAGGTAGGTGGGTCAGAGGTGACGATATGGTGTGTCACTTCGTGTGGTGGTGGCTTTGCCATGTTGGAGGTCTTCGTAATTTTCTGGGAATACGTCGAGGATGTCTTCGAATCCCGAAGCTGGCAGGATGTTTAAAATGCCAAGGGAAGCCTAGGTTGTGGCTACGTCATTAAACAACAAGACGCGCAACAAGACTCGTCTCGTTGTCAATGAGACATCGCTGGTGTATGTTGACATCTAGGTCGAAGTGCGACAGGAAGTCGGAACATAGGAGAGAGTACGTAACGACCGCGATGGTAAAGACCCACAGAAATATTATTCGTAGCCCTAAGTCCAAGGTCACAAAGCGCATCCCGTAGGTAGGGATGTTTGACCGATTTGCTGCAACTAGATGGCGCGCGAGTAGTCGGTGTCATCTGTGAGCTGGCGTTGGCGGAAGGATGGACATTTCCCCACCGGTGTCAATTAGCAAGCGGATGCCAAAGATGTTCTCGGTCATAAAAAAGAGACGGCTTGCTGTTAGGCCAGCATCACATGCCGCCTGTAGTGACTGGCCGGGCGTATCTTTGCCAATCTCATGGTTGTTGGTACTTCAGAGGTCTGCTGCCATATTTCTGGTGGTACCAGTAGGAACCACTCACGCGTTTTTACCAAGAATCCCGTCGTCGAGGAGGATTGCGGTGTCGAGACGAACTACGATGTGGCGGACGATGTGTGTGTCTACGCGTTGTGCTGATCGCCGCGATAATGGTTGTCAGAGCGTCGACGCGGGCCTCGAGGGCCTGGATGGAGGAGCACTGATGGCCGTTGTCAGAAACGCTCGACAGGGTTGGTGCAGCATACTCGGCAACGGGGTCCGCCATCTCGGTGGGGTGATCGAGGGTTAGAACCACGACTGGTGCAAAAGTCACACGGATCCCTTGGGCCAAGCGTCGAAAGAACACTTCCCATAGAAATGGGATGTTAGGGTCAGAAGCTCGCTCACCTAGCAGTTGGCGCATGCGGTGACGCAGCTGGGAGGGTCGCCGGTCGCCCAGCTCCTCGGTGGTGAGGAGCTGTTTTATTCGCGATACCTCAAATGTTGTCTTCCCTGCGAGGATTGTCCGCTTTATTTGGTCATAAGCGTTCTCGGAAGGAGGAAGCGCGAGGACGATGTCCAGCGCATCGGCCACTTCGGGGAGAAGGGCAGAAAATACATGACAGTGGCGGGATTGCCGGGACGTTATGCGCCGCAAGTGGTGAAAACGAGGCCCGAGGATTCTTTGCCGAGGAAGGTGGAAAACAGAGATGGGTGGCGGAGAAGGTTCCATCGCCGCTGGAAGGGCTGCCTGTGTTTCGGTTCATCTTGGTATCACTTCCGGGTCACCAGTTTGTCGGTGGTGTTCGAAATTGCCGAAGTACTTAAGACGTCCGGCGAAAGGCACCTATTTCTTTCCCGTTGTTGCGAGGGCTCCCGAGAGAATCCGCTAGTGTGAGCGACAGCGAGAGCTAGCGCGAGTTGGCGCGTTTGCTGGGCTTAGCTGAGTTGCGCTCTCTTTGCTTAATTTGGAGCGCAAAGCATTTCAAGTTGTCAGAGTGAAGAAGGCACTAACAGCTCTGACTCTACACCGTCATCGTTAACGATTCCTGCCCTAAGCGGCAAACACGCCGAAGCTCGACGAGAGCCACCGGAAAGCGGCAGATACGACCGTCTTGGCGTCGCCGCGTGCTAAGCGTCGCGTTCGTCGTGAGACGCTGCAATACGCGCTGGTTGCGATGCTGACGCAAGGTAGGCGGCGCTGCCTGGACCCACGAGTGATGACGTTCGAAGGGGAGAAAGGCGCAAGCCTTGTTTTCTAGGCTGTATTGTTCTGCCTGGTCGTGCTTGTTTCCGCGCATCCCTACCGGACGTCTACGAGATATTATTCCTCGCGTCTAGCTTCGCCACTCGAGCGTACGGTCTTGTAGGAGCTCCCAATGGCTCCGCCAGTACAAATATTGCCTGTGTCTGACGTTCTTATTCTGAACCCCACGTCTGTTTCTATTCTCTCGTCGACGCTGGAGGCGAATCATAAGAGGTGCCGGCAGGCTCTTGCGGGAAAGCACCCTTTCAGCCCTCTCTCCGGATGCCCGAAACACTGTAGACTCAACCTTGGGGTCAAATGGTTTGCAACACAGAACATCATTGACAGTCCCCCCCCCCCTCCTTCGCTTGTATCTCGAACAGAAAACGGTTGCCCAAACTATTGTCTTAAGCTCTTTCACCAATATCTAGTTTTTTGTTTGTCTTTTTTTTTTGCAGTGCAACAGCACGGGCTTTACTTAAGCAGCTTCTACCCACTAGCGTGCCTCGTTTTCTCTCGCTCTTCTCCTCACATCAGCCTCCCACTTCTTTCTCGCCGGTGCCTACACGGGCTCCGAAGAAAAGCCGTACCTCTTTTCGCAGTTCGCACAAGTCCCTCTCTCAGTGTGCCGTATCCCTCTCGTGTGCGTATACATAAATATAAACAAAAGAGTCGGTGTCTGGCGGAGTTTTGGCTATACGGAAAGTGGGGATTTTTCATTCGTCTATTCGTGTGTCTTCGACTTGCGTGTTTAAATCACGCACTGCCCATAGACCCGGAGTGATTCCCAAGTCATAGAAAATTACGTCACTACGTCACCAGAGACAGCCTGTCATGCTGTAGAACCTCGCGATCCTGGCGGTTGGCTGTGGATGTTCTGATAAAAAAAAATAATAAAAGCAAATGCAAGCGCCGTTTTCATCGCAGCTTCCCAATTGAGCACGACTAAAATTATATTCAGTGTGGACAGCCCTTTCGTGTGTCTGCCGGTTTGTGTGAGCAGCACACATCTTTAGAGGACTCCCGACAATCTGACTTCCGCGAATCACGACCGCACTTGAATCTCCAGGATCTTCGTGACCTGCAAACATTTCAGCTTAGCGGACCTTCGGCAACCTTGTGGCGATGCTTTTTGGGAAGTTTGTGCACGAGCGATGGCCACGAACTCATTCCACCATCGGCATAAGTCGCATGCCCCCGCCGTTTTGTTTTTGGAAATAGTTCGAGTATTGATAGGTTAAAGGTAAACGCCAGCCTCTCCTCGAGCGATATTCGCGAGAACGTGGCGTAATTGTTTCGTCGTCTGCAAGCGCGGCCGGCTGGGAAGACGTGAAGACCAAGAAAAACACGCCGAGAGATCGATGCAACATCGATACTCCGGGTGGAAGGCCTCTTGCCTCATTTCGACTGATTGCTGTGGGAGCCACATGGATCTTCGGCTTTTACGCTTATTTTTGTACCGCATAACTGTACACTCCTTAAGGAAAAACCAAAAGGAGGGAAAGAAAAAGAGGGGAGGAGGAGGCGGCATCGAGGAATCAGTGTACCGTGGGATACGATGAGGCATCTATCTATCCCTGCGAAATCGAAATGAAAACGCCGGCAGCAGAGCTATCGAAAAGCTGGATTTTTAAAAATCTTGAGTCGTCAAGAAAACGCGCTGCGCTGGTTTTCGTGTTACTTGGAAGCGTTTAAAAGCTAAAGTTAACGAATAAATACGCGTAAAGTAGGACGCTGCGAAGGTTTATTAATATTAGTTCCTTTTCCAATGCAAATAATGCTGATGCCCGTCTGACGCCGCGCTCAGAATAAAACCTAAGGTAACTAGATGAATCAACATACAAGATGTTTTTTTAAGTTTTACAGATTTGTTTAAACAAAAACTTGTGATTTGTGGTTTGCGCTTTGTGCAGGTGAGCTATACGACCAGGGGGACATTATGTGGGTTTTGCCAATGCTAGCTTTGCCCCTGCTGCACGAGTTTCCCACGAGCTTCGAGTCGTTCTAAAATTGACTGATATGGTGGTTTTTCATTATGCTCAGTAAGTTTATAATTGGAATCATACGTCTATTTTCACTAATTTAAAAGTTAATTAACAAATTTTAACTAATTAGCCGATTAAACGCGACGATTAGCCTCCCGCATAATGTCCCCTGGCCGTATAAATCACCTGCACAAACCGCATGAATGTAACATTTAACGCCTTTTTCTAAACAAATTCGTAAAGCTTGAGAAAAAAACAGTATGTCGCGTGACTATAAACCACTTCAACTCTGACGTGATGTCACTGTGATGGCGCTGCTGTCGGCACTGCGCATGCGCATTAACTCCTCCCGGTTTCTCCGCGCGCGCAATGCCCACACCTCGTGTGGACAAAGCGGTTTATCGAATAAACAGTGTGTTGGTGTGCATACACTTCCTACGCGTTGACCGTGGCATAAATCATATTTTCGCGAATAAATTTGATTCAATAGCCGTTCAATTCGTACCAAAATTTCAGAAAAAGAAACAGCACAACCCCCGGATAACAAAGGACATAATACATTTGAAAAGAGCTATATCTCGAAGACGCAAATCAGCTCGTAAAGATAATAATGTCATATCTTCCCTTTCAGTAACACTGAAGCAAAAAATACGGAGCGCTCGAGATTATTGTTTTAGAACGACACTTGTAAAACTTCATGGAAAACGCGACGCAAAGGTTTTGGGAATATCTATCTCACAACAATAGGACTGTCGACCAACTTCACATTGATGGTTGTGGGGTTACTGACCCTTACCAAATTGCCAATGAGCTTAACAGCACATTTCATGGTGTTTTTAGTCGTCGGGGCACGACCGAAAATACAATCGAACATTTTCTCTTTCATCTAATGTAATGCAAGACAAATTTAAACGTGAATGGCATTCGCCTTCTCTTTTAAAACTTGATGTAAAAAAGTCTTCTGGCCCTGACGGTATCCCCAACGCCTTTCTGAAGCGTTACGCGGACATGATTTCGCAGTATTTATATGTTTTGTTCAATGCATCCTTGGATCAGGGATGCCTGCCTCCTGATTGGATGTGTGGAAAAATTGTGCCGGTGCACAAGGACGGGAGCAAACTGCTGGCTGCGAACTACAGGCCCATATCATTAATCAGCAATTGCTGCAAACTGCTCGAACACATAATTTCCAGCCACATAACTTCGTTTTTAGAATCCAATAACATATTAGCCAGCTTTCACCATGGGTTTAGAAAAAAGCTATCAACCACGACTCAACTCGTATCAGTTGTACGTGACTTCGCCAATGCTATCAACAAAAGAAAACAAATTGATGCAATATTTTTGGATCTATCAAAACCTTTTGATAGCGTACCGCACTGTCTACTACTAACAAAACTGCAGCGCGTAGAAATTTCTCCCCGCCTTGTGAACTGTATTTCCGCGTATCAGACGAACAGAACGTAGTTTGTAGAAATGAACGGTTGTCAATTGCAAAATCTCGATGTCCTGTCAGGTGTTCCCCAAGGGTCTGTCTTAGGACCTCTTTTGTTCTTGATATATGGCAATGACATAGCTGACGACCTTGATTGTGAAAATGTTTGGAGATGACTGTGTGATTTATACAACTGTCATTAACGCCTCGGACCAATTATCGCTTAACGAAAACTTGCGTAAAATTGCTGACTGGCGTGAGAGGTGGCAGATGGTTATGAACTACTCAAAAACATGCGCTCTTACAATAACACACAAGAAATCTCCTCTCGAATATAAGTATCATGTCCGCGATAAAGTCATTGAATCTGTGAATGACGTAAAAAACTTAGGTTTAACTATTAGTACGAAACTTAGCTGGGGCACCCACATAGACAATACTTCCGCCAAGGCCTACAAAAAAACTGTATTTTTTTAAGAGGGAAATTGGGAGCGTGCATTTGGACTGTCAAACTTTCAGCCTAAAGCCTGGTTCGCCCAGTTATGGAATATGCGTCAATCGTGTGGGACCCATATTTAAAGAAAGATATAGAAAAAGTGGAGAGAATTCAGCGGCTAGGTGCACGATTTATTTTTTTCTGATGTTAGGCGCCTCTCCTCAGTTTCTGAAATGTTAAATAGATGTGGGCTAGAATCTCTCGAAGCCAGGCGGAAATTTGCAAGATTAAGCTTTTTTTTTTAATAAACTTTATAATAACGAAACTGGCTTAAGTAAAGGCTTGTATATTCAGCCACCTCCTCAGCGCTCAGCAAGGCTAAACAACTCAAAACATGTCAGACAATATGCTACTAGAAATAATCTATTTAAGTACTCCTTTTTTGTACGAACCATTGATGACTGGAACTCACAGCCGTCAGATTGCGTGAATGCTTCAACATCCAATAGTTTTGATTCCTTTCTTATAAACATGTTGTAACCCTCTCACTCCAGGACGGTGGAAAACCATCCGCAGTATTTCCTAAATAAAAAAATAAAAAATTACCCAGCCATATTTATCAGGTGAGGTGGCCATGCTTCAAAAAGTTCGTAACGTCAGCGAACAGCGCCCTCTACCATTTTCCTCTCACTTCTCTTCAAATACTTGCCGTCGTGAATGTCAAATAGGAAACAGACTTTGACATATAAATAAACGAAAGAATTCGACGGCACCCTTTCTCTGGTTAAAAAGGGAACGATCAGGCTCGCGGTTAATTTAACCGCATCTTTCTTCCGTTCGAACGGGTCATTCCCTTCGCCGACATTTTCGCTAATAAAACTCGGCCTCCAACACGGTCCCCAATTACGATTCTTCTTCTTTACCGAGGGAGCGATAGGATTATGGGAGAAACCCATCTTCCTACCTAAAAAAAGCTGAATCGGAACCTTTTCAAACCTCGTTTGACGACGTTCAACCCCATAAAAACAAACGCATCGTCAAAAAAAAAAAAAGAGAAAGTGCAGTTTGTTTTATTGCTGGGATACGTTTAATATGCGATGAGATGTTATCGGCGACTTTTCATTGACGCTCACAAACGAGCACCCCGAATTGTGGTCCTTACACCGCCAACACCGCCATAAACCCTAATAAAAATCTGTTTTTGTTTCTTCTTTACATACTTTTTACCTGCAGTGTACATCATCAACGATGCTTAGTCCCGAACGTTTTTGTTTTCTCCTGAAGGACGATGTTTTTGTAACATTTTTATTTTTCGTAATTTTTTTTAATACCGGCACAAACGAGTTTCAGCTTTGTGTTTTCCCTTTGTTAACGCTTTCAAAACGCTCAAGGAACAAACAAGTTTGAACTTTTACATTGTCTGATCCTTGAAGAAAGTTCTCTCTGTTCAATAACGAATTAAGAAAAAAAAAGTGAATATATACAAAAATATAAAATTTACTTTAAGTCTCAAACTCGTTCCCCGCGACTGCATTCAACTCCTCCGAACCACTCA
>JAZHYW010047081.1:0-14393 GCA_037355805.1 Ixodes ricinus
CCCGCTTTTTATTCTCCACGTTTCGACCTCCGGCGATGTGTTGGGGTAAGCGAGCTTCCAGAGGCTTGACTTTCTTCGAGAAACGAGGAAAGGACTGCCCACGTCCTTCCACTGTGCCGATGAACGTTGAGAAACGCAGAATGTCTGGCTCACGCGGTCCCATGGTCGATGCAGAGCAACCTGGGTCACAAGGCGATACTACGGTTACGACACAGACACCGGTAGAACTGTTCTGTCGCGCAATCCACCGACAACATGCAAACACGGGAAGCCAGAAGAGACGAGCAGAAATCGCGAAAGGACCTGGTCCGGCCAGTTCAGTGTTTTCCCGCTAGGTGTCGTTCGTTTTGCTGGAGTCGCGAATAGATGGCCAGAGACAGCCTTGTTCGTGTTATGATGCTCTCGCAGCCGATCGTTGAGACATCTGCCAGTTTGACCGACGTACATCTCCAGTGTCTCGGGGAGAGCGGCTCGATGTTGGTAAAGAGGGCAACCGAAAAAGGCGTGACGTCATTATTAGTGGCTGTAGTATCTTGTCACGTCACAGGTTTCGTCGAGCGACGAAACGAGAATGCGTGTATCAATATTTGAGCGTCTCGAATTATTTTCCGATGAAATCTTAGTTGTTTTGGTGTGATAATTTAGCAGCGTAATTGAAAGTACGTAAAATTGCGCGAGGCTTGCAGACCTGCGATCTATTATTTCAGGCTGGAGAGGCCCTTTAAATTCGTGTACCTACGTTGTTGTGTTTGTATTATAAAAAATTGGGCTGTGAGGATATTTATACAGCGTGTAGTTGGTCAGCCATTTTTAAAGTTGCGACGAGTCACTCGCTGTAGATGAGCAATTTAGCCAGTGCGGCACAACCGCTAGCCTGGGGTCTTTAACGTGCACCACACAGTAGTGACACACGACCGCACGCCGGTACGATGCTCATCCAGATCGAAACGGGCAGGGTGGGGCTCGAACCCAGGATCCCTGAGTTCTGCAGCGCGAGCTTTCGCTCCACGCGCGTCGAGCTGGGTGTGCGCTTTAGCCCACTCGGCCACCGATCCCCCTGTATTATTCTTTTGTAAGACTCTGAGTTCTGGGATACAATATAATGGTGAGTTTTAGTAGCTCGTTTTGGCGCTTCGATAACGATACGATGCATGTGAGATGGACTCGGGAGGGTGTCCAATATCGTTCTCGCAATACAAAAACGATATATTGAAAATTTCACAACAGAAAGTTTGAGTGCATGCGCAAAGGCGGCGGCGGAGTATCGGGTATCGTTATCCGGGTCATTGGAACGACCTACTAAAACTCACTAATATTTTATCGTGGTGCGCTCGCCCGCACAGGAGAATTGAAACAATACGAACAAACCAAACTTACTAGGCATCAGGCACGTAGCCATAGGGGGAGGGGCATGCCCCCCCCCCTGAAATCTTCCATTTTGCTGAGACCTCCTCTCCCCTTCCCCCTCATACAGAATTTAGAATTTTGTCCGCACAACTTTATGAACCAGCGCTGAGGCTATCGGCATTCCATGGACACAGTAGTGAGCACTGAGTTTTAGTAGCTCGCACGCTGAGAAAAGCGGGCCCAGCGTGCGTGCGTGCTCAGTCCACGCTTAGAAGTGACGGCACGAGCTCCCGCTAGCAAAATACGGTCTACTAAAACTGCCTAATAGCGAGCTTT
This sequence comes from Ixodes ricinus, assembly GCA_037355805.1. Taxonomy (NCBI): domain Eukaryota; kingdom Metazoa; phylum Arthropoda; class Arachnida; order Ixodida; family Ixodidae; genus Ixodes; species Ixodes ricinus. Next base: position 1,684 of record JAZHYW010047081.1, read on the forward strand.
AGTAGATCGTATTCTGCAGAAAGCGGGCCCAGTGGGCGCGAGCTCAATCCATGTTTCAATGAGACGGCACGAGCTCCCGCTATAGTAGGTTACAGGTTAAGAAGGTAGCGGCAAATGCCCCTCAAAGGGAATCATATATCCCTCCGCCACCTCTGCATCCAATAGCGTACCATCGTCTCCGTGACGTCGCGGCCAACGCGCGAGGAGGGTCTTGCCTTTCTGTACATATTTGCCTTATCTTTCGACTTTGACTTAGCATTGTGGAAGCCACGAGGGGGAGTACAGTCTTCCCCTCCGATGAAAACAAAGTAGACTTTCGGGGATTAGCTTCCCGTCCGATGGATACAAAGGCTGCTTTCAGGGGCTCGCTTCCCTCCCTGATGAATACAAAAGTCGCTTTCTTAAAATGTGGGGGTCGAAGACAAGTTGGCACCACTCTGTGGCCATTATCTATCCATTGAAGCGGAACAAGGAGCGTTTCCAGTGAACTCTTCTTTCGACTGCGGAGGGATTTGAAACCGGCGCATCACGCTTGTGGGAGGAGCATCTCCTTCCTTCTTAACTTGTAACCGACTATAGCAAAATACGGTCTACTGAAAATGCCTAATAGCGAGCTTTAGTAGACTGTATTCTGCAGAAAGCGGGCCCAGTGGGCGCGCGCTCAATCGATGTTTCAATGAGACGGCACGAGCTCCCGCTAGCAAAGCGAAGTGCTAGATTACAGTTTACTAAAAGTTCCTAAAAGAAAGTTTTAGTAGAGCGTACGCTACGTAGAGCGGGCCTAGCGGGCGCCCTCTACGTAGCGTACTCTTACAAAGGAAGCGCAGTGTATAGCTTTTCGCGTGATCAAGCCTTTGCACTCTCTTTGCTAACATCAAAACTTCAAGGAGTCTCCCATTGTTAAACCAGGGTCTGCTTGCTAGAACAGCGTCTCAGCTGAGACTGGGTGAAAGAAAGCGGTGCAAAGGCTGTGGCGCGCGAGCGTCTCGAGACGCGGTTTTAGTCCCGCTCAGCTCGTGCGCTGGCTTTGGCAGTGCTTTCTTTCCTTCCCAGTCTCGGAGTGCTGTTCCATAGCAAGCCGGCCCAGGGGAGCCTGGGGAGCGCGAACACTTGGGACTCCACTCCGCGTGCCACTTCTCTGAAGTGCTAGCTTTGGCAGTGTTTTCTTTTACAGTCTTAGGTAAGAATGTTTTTACCAAGCCTATCTAAAGCGATGAGCCACGTAGTATATTTTTTCCGGTCAGTGCACTTTTGGCAGTGATTGCGACATCAACGGTTCTCTATCTTGTTGCCCCCCATACTCCGTAACACATTATGGTGGACTGCAGCGGACGCTGCAAGTCATCCCAGCCAATCCAACGCTGTGAGCACATCACGACGCGTCCCACGCGTTGCTGCCTCCTCCCGAAGGCCACGTGACACTCACACAGCATCCGATTGGCTTAGAAGTCTCATAGCGTCCTCCGTAGTCCATCATAAGGTAAAACGGAGTGTAACCACGAAACCGTACAAACAGGCTCCCCAACGACTCCGGTCAGGTTTCGGTGTTTGCTCTCCGAGAGAAAGAACATTTGCCTTACGTGGAGGCTGCTGTCGATTCAACTCGGAGGAGGACCCATAACTGGTCTCCCCCATTCCTTCGTTCTCTCCCCTGCCATGCCTAAATAGCGGGCGCGTCACTCCATGTCGGGAGAAGTCAGGCGCTCATGCGTTGCGGCAAATTCTAGCTTGGTTTCAATCCGGCAGGTCACCGCTCCCTCCCAAACTTCGCTCATATACGAGACTGCGTGCGGGAGGGCAATCCGTCGAAGGAAATGAAGAGCAGACCCATCCGATCGTTGTGCTCGCTGTAGGAGGTGTGCACGACACCTCCAAACTATGGAGAAAAAAAAATGGATGCGAAAATTCTTTGGGCGCACGTTTGGCGAACATGCACGCGAGAACTTGTAGCTTTTACGCGCTTTGACTGCACGTGCTGTCGCGTACTCAAGATAAGTGGCAGTGCTGGGCGCGCTGCTGCCGAAGCACTTTCCATAAGAACCATATACCACCACAAACTCTATACAAACGCGAACCGATTTGCTCCGAGAAACTGAGGGAGAAGAGGAGGCGAGAGCGTGCGGGGACTTCAAAACGCCGAGCACTGATTGGAATAACTAGTGGGCAGAGCTGAAGCTAGCTGCCTTTGTCTCCACTGCCACAGCCTCCTATATACTGACAACGCCTGGCAGATCGCCACGAGAAGTGGCCGCTAAAATGGGAAAGGTGGAGCGGCAGACAACGGATGTGTGGAGAGCCACGTGACTGGCGCCCCGCTGCGGCGAGACGCCGAAACACACTTCTCCCGAGCGAACAAGTGTGTTTCGGGTCCGCACCGCTGCAGAAGCTGTGCGCTGACGTCCAGGTTCCCCGAGGAATGGCTCCTTGATTCTCTGTGCTGCAAGATCCTCGCGCTCCAAATCTGCAACCGGGCACTCTCTATGGCTTCGCCGTCGAACTGCCAGGCTTTGTGAGTATAGGGGCGGCTATGCCACTGTATTCCCGCCGAAAGCTTTCGAATGCGAGAGCCAAACGGTAAACGCCTGCGTTCCGCGTTTTAACGCGTTCGACGATTGCAGTCGAGACAAAGGCTGCTAGCTCTACGTCTGCCCACTGATCATTTCCAATCAGAGCTCGGCGTTCTGACGTCCCGGCACACTCTCGTCTCTCTTCTCCCTCACTTTTTCGCGCATAGGTACTCCTGTTGCACGCGTTCTTTGTCTTTGCGGTGAAAACTAGAGCCGCTAAATACACTACGCCTCTGAAAATGGACACTTCGGCCATCTTGGTGCATAAATTCATTATTGCCAATTGTCCGAATCTTTATCTAAAACCACAGGAAAACAGATTTCCTTCCTCCGGAAATGTTAGAACAGTTGGCGACTGAACGAAACGGTAACACCCGAGCTTCCTAACAAAGCTCAGGAGGTCGCTCCACGTGTTTTCGAATGATAATGGTCGCCGCGAACTGCGCCCGATCTGTGCTGAACACCAAAAAGGCGGCGCCGCCACAAGAAAACCATCGGAGAATGGAATGCCAATAATCTAAGCGTATATAGCTTATTTGGTGACTTTAGTGGAATTTAGGTGGTCATTGGACCAGTCTACCCATAGAGCTAGTTATAATGTACGCTAGACGTTCAACTGGCGCTACTGTAGCTTACACAAACTGAAGCAGACAGCAACCAGTCGGGAATTGACTTCCGGTAATGCATTTCTATGGGAAAAAAGAGAGTGCATTTTCTCCCTGCGCTCGATCACAAGAGCAAATATCCCGAATAATTCGTACGTACAAGAGAGCGTGGAACATTTCTCAGTCAGGCAGAGAAAATAATTGGTCAGTTACGGCGTTCCTCTTTCAAATTCATTTAATTGAAAACGGTGCTAAAACGGCTTCGTACATGTGTTTCAGTGCACTTTCGGACACTGTCGCGAACACAACTTCGCCGCTTTCAGGCATGAGGGATATACGTGCCAAACGAACGAAGGACATCTGGAAAACAAGAGAGACGGCAAGCACTACGCAGTAAAAATGGATCGGTAACTGCCCCTGCATGTGCAATCAAAATTAATTGAAGGCCACGTAATATATGCAGATTTATAAATAAGTACTACTTCATTCTTTCTGTTCTGTGCGAAGATGCATGTTCTACGTTCAAAACATCACCCACATGCTCGAAATCTTTGAGAACAAGTGCCCGATAAAAGCTGCCCGGCAAAGAGAAGAAAAAAAAAAGAAAGAGACACCTTTTATTGCCCATGCACTTTATTCTTTACGTTTTGAATGTTCCTATCCGCTCATGAAGCTGCACGACGGGGTAATTTAATATAGAGACAGGACTGTCGTATTAGCAATATATAAGCATCACCGGAATGCTGGCGAACCTTGAACACACTCTACATTCCTTTCTGATTGTTATTTTGCTTTGAAGCGACGCTCGTTTTTACACACCTGCTGCGGAACATATGTTTGCGACTGAAATATAGCGAAGTTAAACGTCGTTCACTGATGAAGACAAATGCGGTAACTAAAGCAATAACACGTTTACAACGTTAATCAAGGTACATGTTATTCGGTACGACCCAGATAACCAAAGTGTTCCACGTTATTTTCCGGCGACGAGAAAAAAGGCACGCGCGTTTTCCCATAGGAATGCACGGGAGCACCGCAAAAGTAGACTGGTTGCTCTCTGCTTCAATTTGCGTCACGGAAGTTGCATGGACACTAGCGCCAGTTGAACCTCTAGCGAACATTCTAGCAACTCTACGAGTCTACCCTAGAGGCTTGCACCGCGTCATCACGCTGTCTGCGCACTTGGGGTCGGTGCGGTGGCCACATATACCTTCCACCACCCTGCCAGAATATCAGTGAACGAAGCGAAGCGTGTGCTGTCTTCCGGTCTCCAAGATGGCTGTTCTCAAAGTCGCTTGAAGGTACGCAAATAGCCAAAGTGTGAGGTCCGTTGGAACCAATCAGCGAGCGGTAAAATGCCGAGCTGCTAGCGACAGCTGGTCTGCTTCTGTGCTGTCAGAGACAGCGGAACCGCAGCGAACCGCGTGCAGACATGCTAATTCGGGCCGTGGGCACGCTGCTTGCTTCAACCGAAAGACAGCTGAACCGCCTCCCTCCTCTCACTTTCCTCTCTCACCTCTTTCTCGATTGTCCTGAAAGTTTCCACATCTTGGCAAGCAGGCTGCCAAACACAAAGCATCGCCAAGACGGCCGAAGTGTAGTATCCAATCGGAGGACGCTGTTGCATCCCAGAAAGTTATCTCCGCTTTCCCCAGGGGGCACGTTCTAAAAACAGGGCCCGATCGTCTTCTGTCTCAGCGAGCCCTCTGGTTATCAAACTCGACACCTGCAGAAGTACCCATCGTGTAACAAAATGAAGGACCTGTTTTCACCTTTAAATACAACATGGGCGGGATACTGAGCGCGCGAAACACCGCGATCATCGGTGCCGCGTGGATTACGCTATGCGGCACCGCTGGCATCCATTCGTTCAATAGCTCGGCTTCAACGCATTGCCTCCTAGTGTTGTTGCAAAGCCATCCTCCTCCAACGCCCCACGGCTGTCATTGACTCCTTGGGTAAAACTGAAACAGCCCTTCGCTACAGGAATGTCGCCTCAATAACCAACGAGGTAATAAAGTTAGGAACCGATCTTTCACTAAGTTCTGTGACACGGGCAAAGCACCTGTCAGAAACTTAGGATGCGGGCTGTCACTGAATTCCGTGACACGGGCAAAGCAAGTCACTTTGTTTTTCCTACTAGGGATTAGTTACACATGATATTAACCGGAGACGACGGACGACAATGGGACAAGGGGCTCATGCGTAACGTTAACCGGTTCGCCTGTTTATTACCCTTGTATTCTAGGGATTAGTGCATTAAGAAAGGAAAAGTGCGGAATAACGAAAATGTGTAGACATTTCGACACGTGTAATGCTATAAGGTAGGTGGCTGAAGGTACATGGATTGCCACCAGATACGTTTTTCCGGATAAAAAGGGGCTTCACACTTCCGTGCGTTGCATGCGTATTAAATGAGCGGCAACGCAACAAATATGCATTTTTTTATGTTTATGAATATAAAACGGCGGTTAACCTGGCCCTTTGTCCTAGCCGGCTACGTTAAGCTGGGTTTAACGAAAGGGGAAATAAAAAGTTATAGTAACGAGAGAGTTTTATCGACCTTATTCTTTGCTTTCGTATACGACATAGTACATCGATAACTATCCTCCGTTATAACTTGGTGAAAAAGTCGGCTAGGAATTCGGCGGCCGTGAATTGCCGGCGCCACACTTGACCTGGGTGCCGGCCAATCACGGCGATCGAATTTCTCGCCGACGTTTTCGCCCAGTGTCCAGATTAGAGCCCCAGGTACAAAACGTTTCTCTGCTCTGCCCATCCTTACCAGGCTGCACCGAGTCATAATTAGAGACAATATTTTGGTGCTCATTCCAGAAGTGGGCTTCTGGCCGGTGCCAGAGCCGTTTATACTGAGAGAGTTTGGCCAATGGGCGGAGCTTGTTGCCCGCTAGAACTAGCGGATTTCGTGATAACACAAAATGGCGTTACTTCTTTCTCTTCTTTATTCCTGAGAAATCGCATAGAGTTCCTATGAGTCAGAGCCACAAAATGGCGGACGGAATTAGTCATCCCCCGGTTGTCAGACTACGCTGCTGTGGTTGCCAGACTGTCAAAATATCCTTAAAAAGGCCAAACTCTCTCAGTATAAACGGCTCTGGCCGGTGCCATTTCCAGTGTTCGTGCGTATGGCGCGTGCTCTGCTCGCTTTCCGAAGCGACGCACGTGCGCCTGCTGGACTGTGGGGATGCTGCGCTGGGTTGTGAATTTTTAAACATAGGAAAGGTGCAGGAAATAAATAATAATAATAATAAAGTCTTGGGATTGAAAAAGAGGGGTTCAAAAGAAAGGAATTTTGGAGTATAATTTATTACTACATGAGAGCAGTTGTGAATACAGAAGCTCTCATCACAAACAAAGGAATACAAAGCTGTAGTATATACAGAGCAGAAAAAGGCGAAAGCATTTTTTGGGGGCCTCGCCCTTGTTTGGACAATGGCGCGAAAGGACAAGGACGGTGAAATATACACACAAACAAAGCGCTGTTTGTGTTTTTTCTAATTGTCCTTGTACCTTTTTTTTCGTTTCTTGCTGTTTATTTAGTTTAATCATACACCGACCCTCCCAACTACACAACTTGCTACGTACGTCTCGTTTGGAGCATGTGAGTGTTTTGTCATTTCATACTGGTAAGTGTTTACAATTAAGGAAGTATTTAATCGAAAATGTCTCGCTTTATGCACTTGTATCTACGCAGCGCGGTCGACCGATGGCAGCGCCGAGAAGTCGGCGGTTGTTCGGGGAGGAGGATAAAAAAAAGGGGGCGACGGGAAGTTTAGAGCCAGAGTAAAAATTGAAATCCTTAACAGCGCCAGCGAAAAAAGTAATAATAAAGAAAACAAAACGGACAGGAAACGAGAAGGACCGGTTAACGTACGTGGTAACTTTTATATCTGGTTTGGTTTGCGATGTCTCGTTTGACATTCTCGAGGTCAGGGCAGCTGGAGACCAAACCAGTTCCGCCGTTTCCTCGCTGGTTGGCTGGTTAGGTTGAACGGGTTTGGAGCACGCCTCACCAACCAAAGTTCATACGAGGGACTCCGTCACACCCGAAGAAACGCTATCAAGTCCCCGCCAGAAAGGTCTAGCAGAGTACATTTCGGAGCAGAATGCGGGCTGCGTAGTGACGTACGGAATTCACCTTTTTTCCAGCCGGCCTCACCGACCAATTCACGTTCGGCGGGGGAGAGCTTCGCTGGTACTCGTAGCTTTGAACCTCCACGAGTTCGAGCTGTGCCCTGCCGAGCGACAAAATGAAAGCCTATTTTTACAGCGAAGCTGTAAATGACTCGCTGGTCGGTTTTCTGGAATTTCTTCGTGTCGTCGTCCTCGCGGAAAAAAGAAACCTTCAGTGATTGAAGCGAAAAGTGCATATCACGCATACAACATATAGCATAGCATTCGTTTCAATAATGAACACGCACAAAACAAGCATCCGAACCACATAACTAATGATGATAAGGCGCTCCTGATAACAAGGCGAAGCACGTAGCGCTCACCGCATACGTTTTTGCGGTAAAAATTACTGTTGCGCAAGCCGCCGCGGCGACGGCAGCTTGCGACGTGGGGAGTGACGTCACTAGCCTTTCATACAGGGTGTTTCACTTATGAGTGACAAAAGGAATTCCTAAAATTAGTATATTCGATGTAAAAGGATAATTTTCTGCGGGACCGCATTACTCGTGGTGGTGGACGTCAAAAACTGCGCGGTACTTACTAATTAGTTCGCTGATTAACTAAAAAAATTAACCATCAACTTTTTATTTAGTGAAAATAGAGATATCGTTCAGATTAGAAACTTGCTGAGCGTCATTGAAAACCACTAAATCAGTCATTTCTAGTGCGCTAAATTTACCACTCGTGGAGCAGGTGGGGCTCCCATAAGAGACGAAAAAATCGCGCAGGCGCCTTACCACAACCGCCAGCCTTGTACGTGCTCCACGAGGGGTAAATTGAGTGCACTATTACCCTTCACATGCGCTCAAAGTCTTCGTGAAAAGGACTGATTTAGGGTTGTAAGCAGTGATAGAGTGCAGGCGAGCTGGTAATTAATTGACATCTTGTAAATCCTGAGATGGGGAACGAGATTTTTTGTTGTGTTTGTCCGTTTTTTTATCGTTCCCCATCTCAGGATTTACAAGATGTTGATTTAGGGGTTTCTGATGACGCTAAGCAAGTTTCTAATAGGAACCATATGTCTATTTTCACGAATTAAAAAGTTAACTAGTAAATTTTAGGTAATTAGCGAACTAATTAGTAAGTATCGCACATTTTCTGACGTCCGCCACCACGAGTACTGAGGTTCCGAGAAAATTATCCTTTTACCTCGAATACACTAATTTTAGGAATTTTTGTCACTCTTACGTAAAACACCTTGGATATGAAAAGTTTTGGTACAGTGTATTTACTTTTCTTTCGTCAATCATTTTGGTATAGTGTAGTGGGCAACCGCTGCGGGTGATACCACAGCTTCGCTGGCCGACCACCTTCACAGCGTGGATTGGAGCCCCGACTTTTTAATTATTGTAATCGACCTTCTAAAGGTGGGCAATCTAATTAATTAACCGAAGTTTTAGGGTGTCGTATATGGGACAAAAAGTGTAAGAATATGCCTTCTTTTTTTTTTTTTGAGAGAGAGTGAGGGGTGGGGATTGAACCCAGCATCCCTGGGTTCTGCAGCGCGAGTTTTCGCTCCACGTGCTCCGAGCTGACCGCCGTATACGCACAAACTCTGAAAATGGAACCGGCCAGAAGCTCGTTGTCGCAATGGTCCTTACCAGCTTCTGCCAAGATTACGTTTTGTTTTTATGAAATCTTCCTTCTCTACACGTGGCTCGCACTGGCGCGTCACGTGAGCAGCCATTGTGGTGGTCTTTGCTGCCGAGTGTGTTCTTCCTGCAGCACGCATTTCGCATTACGGACGTCGCGTGCAAGCCACGCATTGAAAGACAACGCTGGCTTACTATCACTCACTACCGTTTTCATCGTACGGTTGCTGACGACATAACCACATGTATTGCGACACCAGGAAGCCCCCACAAGGTCTTCTCACGCCCGACCGCCGACAACGACACCGCTCGGAGGAAAGCGAGAGACGCCGCCGTCCGTCTCGGTATCGCCGCGCGCGTTGTAAGACGCTGCGAGGCAGCGATGTTGACGCAAGCTAGGAGCCGCTGTGTGGATCCACTTGTAATGACGTCTAGGAGAGAAAGGCCCAGGCCTTGTCTCCTACGTGGTATTGGAGGAGGCCGATACTCTCGCGGCAGGGGCGGCGCGAGCAGCGCGTTCCCGAACGACTTCCGCCACCGGAGAAGAACTCGCCGCCACGGCGTAGAGAGTAGAGGAGCCTACGCGTCGACGGCAACGAAAATAGCGGAGCCCACGAGAGGCCTTGACGACTTGGCACGACGTCAGCGCGCATCACCCTGGTTACCCGCTAACTACTAGTAAAAGGAAAAAGCCGCCACTGCCGAGCTCAGGCGCGCTTGCAGCGGCCACGCGCCTCACAATGTGACCCCCGGCGACAGCGGGGAGGGAAGGCCGGAGCAGAACGTCGTTAGGTGGGCCAATCACTGATCGTTCCCGAGGAGACTGGGCGATTAAAAGCGGGCGGTTAGATTCCGCTCAGAACAACAACAAAATGAATCTATTAGTTCTTCTGTTGGGTTGCGGATGGCTCGAATAGTTTGAGAAGACCGCGACAAGAGGTCGCGGGGTTGATGCGCGCTTGAGCGGACGGTGTACTCAAGCTTCAATCTCCTGACGACCCCCTGCAGAAGCTCGTACCATTCCAGTCTCTCACGCTGACCTTGTTCACCGTAGACTGGTGCGCATATTGTATGAGGCGAGAGACTGGCGAGGTTTCCATGGCATAAACAGATGGAACTGCTCGGAATATTGTGAAATAAATAATACTCTCTTTTTCGGCTTCGTACTGTTGGGAGACGAAGAACACAAGAAGCTTTGCGTGTGCAAACTTCTTGTGTGGGTTAGCTGGCACACCAGCTCGGTGCACGTAGAGCGAAAGCTCACGCTGCAGAACCCAATGATCCTGGGTTCAATCCCCAGCCCTTCGCGTTTCGATCTGGATGAGCATCGTACCGGCGAGCGGTCGTGTATCACTAGTTCACTACTGCATGGTGCACGTTAAAGACCCCAGGCTAGAGATCGTACTGCACTGGCTAAATTGCTCATCTACAGTGGGTAACAATGTCGCCATGTTCTGGCAGACTAAACTCCCCCTGTATATAAAAAAACAAAAAAAACTAGGGATTAATTTGTGTTTTTGTGTCCTAATAATTGTTTCTTTACTCTAGAAAAAAAGTTTATTTTAATTTGTTTTGAGCGTTTATAATGAACGAAAAGTATGCATATAATTGATTTGCATCGTTATTAATAAAGATAATGTTAAATCAGTTTTGTTGCGTTTCGGTTTCAACGGTGTCCCTTGACGCGCCTCTCAACTGGGGTTGGCAGGCCTATGTAATGTACCGTGTAACACCGGACAACTTAGTCGAGCTGAATGACAGCCGAGAGATGTCAACGATCGTTGGCTTAATGACAGTCACGGTGTAGTGACAGTTGAGAGCATTAGTGTAACTAGGGTAATACACTGCTCAAAAATGAGGCACTGAAAAGTGACGCTTGATCTGCACGCGAAGAAAGGTCTCGCGAAGACTCTCGCGGTTGACCGGCTGGCATGTGCGCGTGCCCATGAACGATGAGAGAGAAAGTTAAATGACTGTTTGAAGTCATCCAAAAAGACAAGGAGTGCACCATTTCGCTCACTACGTCATAGATTCGGGTGGGCGTTTCTAATAAAGCTTTCTGAAAATAGTCTTTTTTGTTTTCTTCGCGAATACGCAAATTTCAAGCTTGATATTTTTAGGGCAACACCTAAAAACCATTTGCAATCGTTTGCAACAAAAAGGAAATCGAGGTTGGGTCTCTCAGTGCTTTTTAAGATGCCCTGTGATCGAACCCTTCTTCTATGTGATATTATCGCAAATAAACTGAAAGCTGGACCATAGCAACGAGATGAAATCACGAGAGGGCCTTACCGTTCCGTCGAAAGCTGTAAATAAATGGCGTTTTGATGGCGGAAGCTTTTTTCAACAGCTGGAAAAAGAACCTAGAGTTCGATTTTTGTTTGCCTTTTTTCGTGCGACAAGCAAGCGCATGTATGTGGTGCTTCAATGGGGACGACAGCATGATTCATGAGCCGTGGAAAACCGTCTCTCGACAGTTGCAGCGACGAGCATAAACGGCTTTCATCAGGGGTGAAACGGAAAGAAAGGGTCAGCATACAAAAGGGCATATATGAGAAGTCGGTACATGGTAGTGTTGGAGGTGCACCGAAGCATCCTACAGAACAGAAGGCTCGATGAACGGTTGAGGGAACATAGGCGCTGTATAAAGAAAAAGGACCCCTCCTTTGCAGTTTCGAAACATCTGGTCGAATGTAATAATTGTATACCGTTGTGGAATTTGACATCCGTGGAAGAAAAGGATAAAGATGACCACAAACGTTTGATAAAAGGATCACTCACAATAATAAGTCACGGAAACGGTGTTAAAATGCCTTCTTTTGGTTTGACCACGAACTTCGGCGGTTTCTTAGGCTTTGAAAAGTGCTGTCCTTGAAGGGATCCGGCCAACTCGTCGACGGCCAACTCGTCAACGGCCCATTCGTCGAATACGGCAATTCGTATTAGGGCAATTCGTCGAAGGGCAACTTGTCGAAAGGGGAAATGGGTGGAAGGTAAGGGCGATTCGGCGAGTGGGTAGAAAGACGTTCCGGGTAAAGGCTCGAGGTTCCTTTATCTTTACTTTTCTTACTTTACTTTTTATCTTCTTTCAATCTTTACAAGATTGAAAGAAAAATCACAAGAGCGCAAAGATAGGAGAGAACCTTTAGACAAGCTGAAATATGTGTCCTTTTGTTACCTTTTCTTTATTACTTATTTTGTAATGAGCCGTCGCAGACTGTCGCCGCGAAGCGACGTCAGCTGATGGGCCATGTAGGTTAACACGCGCCCCAGTGATACACGAGCGATATAGTGACCGTGCCCCACTGCACCGTGAAGTGGCGAAGGCGGCAAGTTGTAACTTTCGACAAGAAAAGAGCAGACTGGAGGTCAGTTTATTAAGAAGCGCCTATTGAAGGCATTTTTTTACGAAAGACCGAACACGGACTATTATGGGCGTATCTTGCTTTAAAATTTAAGGACAAAAATATATATTTGGCTTTAAAAATCGGCGACCAGTTGGCCTCTTCGACAGTTTTCCTTCGACGAGTTGCCCTATGACGAATGGGCCTATTCGATGAATGAGCCGCCGACGAGTTGGCCGTCGACGAGTTGGCTTTCGACGAGTTGACCTAGACCCGTTTTTGAAGTGTCTACAAGTTTCCGGGAAGAAAAGTTGTTTTGTTCGTTTTCGGTCGGGGTGACAGAGTTCAAAGATAAGAGAGGGGGAAGTTGTCGTGGAGGCCGTCATTGTCCTGTTAACTGTTTGGAAT